>JACATO010002442.1:0-75000 GCA_018389105.1 Nautilus pompilius
AATGTTTAAAGATAACATCGGAAAATAATATATAAACTGATTAATTTTTTTATATAAGAAGTCACACATTAAACAAGCTCATTGCAATATATGTCTAAACAAATTTCCAAAACGTTCACTTTCACTGTTAGTTCACATCGAAATGTTGACAAATGTGAAAAATCTCTAGCCATATGGATAGAAAAAAGAAATTAACTAATTCACAGAGTAGTTAATTATAAATTTATCTGGACGAAATATTTCTTCAGAGGAAACTAGAGATATTAACATCGCATGCTATCAATAACAATTTTGTTACATTTGTGGTAAGTCAGCTGTACATTTTCCACTTTCGAAGACATTATCTGGACCTTTCCCATGAAATAATGTTATTGACTGTATAATTATTTTTTGTTCAAAATTTATTTAATTATGTACACGTCAATAATCATTTCTTCTTTGTTTTTGTCATGATAACAGCACGTAAGTTTTGAAAATTTTATTCATTTCTCTACCCTATCAATTTGAATCTATCTTTTATTAGTACCAATTATATTCATAAAATTTATAGAAATATAATTTATATTTAATCCGATAAATGTTATTTTTCTCGAGTAGTGGTAAGAAGATTCATGATCACAGTATAATTACCAATGATTTTTGAAAAAGGAATAACTTTGCTGACTAATTTGTTTGCAAACATCAAGTATAGACATATATCTAGAGATTTATTAGTGATTTCTTGAAGGACATTAAAAAATTATTGAACATTAGAGTCGATTATTATATCGACAGCTGTTCTTTGCGGTCAAGTTATTAATTGTAGTATCTATTGGAAACAAACTGCTTGCACTTACTTCTTAATGATGCAATTATCTCTATTCTGTATTTATAAACAGTGCGTAAGTATAAACTTAGTTATTTTCTTTCTCTATCAAATCAATATATACACTGACATGTTAATTATCGCTATGTACTGACATTTGTATGCAAAAATATGTTTTATTCTTTAGATATGTAACGTTTCTTAAATTAGTATTGAGGAATTGTTACTCCACATAGTTTTCAGTACATTCTTTTGAAAATAATATCTGTTTACTTTATGTATGCTAGATAGTAGATTAAAAATTAGCATAATACTATAACTAGCAAGCTTTTAAAAACCAAATATATGGTAGTTTATGAATAAAACGATAATGCATGCCTGAACACAAGTTAACTCTATTTATTATCAGTTATTTGTTTTATTAAATAGCGAAATTGAAGTTAACTTGAAAAGATAAAAATTTTGAGAGTGAAACAGTATTCTCTTAGTATGAAGTAAATTAACGGATAAACGATGGTCTGTCTGGCCGACACATTGTTCTTATCTCTTTCTCTATACAACTACGAGGTTTTTTTGAATTAATGTTTCATTAAAAATTTTTTATTGTTCCTATAACAAATGTATAGAGTGAGTATCTTTTTTTCTCATTATAAACTACTAATGGGTAAAAATTGGCTAAATTCCTCTACTGACTGTTCTTCTAAGATAAATGTTTCTATTAAACATTATCGCAGCAGATGATAGAAGGCCTACCAAAAATGTATATCAATGAAAATACAGTTTTGTTACAAAATCTATCAATTTGGTAACATCATTCTGTAATACATCAAATATTGGATAGAGGTAATTTCTAAATAATAATTAAAAAAAGATTTAGGTTATTATCGTCGTGGTCCTTTTATCTGCATCTCCTCAGTCATTGACGACAGACTACTATATAGACTTTTCAGATTATATATATTAAGAAAATCGTTTGTTCCCATATAACAACCAGTATTAAAATGTCTAGATGAAGATACGAATATTATTTTTACATTATCTGAAAGTATCTAAATACCATTAACTATTATCATTGTATAACCAATAATGTCCACATTTTCCAAAAAAACAATTTTATAGGTGTATGCCATTAAAATCAATTTGTTTTGCTATTTATTAATTTCTGTACTTATTAAATATCCAATAATAGATATATTTGTGACATTTTACATGTTCAATTGAAGTTAAATCCTGCTTGGTTATCTTCATTTCGATAAATATTTTATTGTCTTTCACTAAAGATTTGCATTTAAGTACATTTATAAAACGTCATGTTGGTTGTGATCGCCATGTAGGTCTCAACGGAATGACGTCATCCTTAGAAACTTTAAAGAATGACGTTCAAAGTTCTGAGGTAAACTCAAACAAACCGAATTCACCAGCTGATTTTCCATTCGCCATTTATAATGTGATTATAATTATGTTATAGTTCTCTGTTTTTCTTGTTTTCATAGCGAAATATAATTTTATTGTACGTCATTCATACATTTTAAATGAGAATTTATTTATAACGTTTGAATAAATGTAAATCTTTATTTCCATTGTTTTTGTTGTTTTATCAGTTGGGTAAGACCGGGGAAAATGAAAGATATTTGGTTACGAATCTGGATTTACGGAAGGAACATCCTACATCAAATTTTACCAGAATTCCCATGTAACCCCGATTTCCCTTCATTATTGTGTAAATGCTGAATATGAACGAGCAACTGTTTCATTAAATATGAAACTTTATATTCGTAAGATAGATCTGCCTTGAAGATTCTCACTTTGATTACGTCATGTCTGTAGATCAACTTTTGAAATAAACCTTCTAACTATACATTGTGTCTTTTGTTTTTTGTTGCGGAATAATGTCGATAGGAAAATTGGATTTTTATCGATATTCGACTACTCTATCACACAAATTACAAAAAAGGGTATTTTTATATTCTAATTTCTTTTTATAGTATATGAAAATTCTGCTTTGTCGCCTGACGTTACGTTATTTACTTCATTTTGCTGTGGATATGGCGGTCTTTTGATTCAATAAATGGAAGTAGCTTTTCTTAGCCATGAAAAACACGAAAGCTGCTATTACGGTCAAGTGTCTGAACCTGTATATTTCTCTGTCTTCTGTCAGATAGTTAAATTTCTATATTTATTGAAATACTGTTAGCAGTATTAAGGTTTTTGTAGAATATATTACAAAATATATCATCCTTTAGAACACAACTAACAAATAAAAATATTATTATTTTCACTAGCAATGAATTAATCATTTAACCTTCATTTTTATTAATAATAATCTCAATAAATAAATTTAAGAATATATTTCCATTTTACTATACTTAATTAGTTAGAGATACAGTAAAACTCTGCTATCAGAAAGAAAATTGAATCTAATTTTTAAATACCTAAATACATGAAAATATGATCAATACAAATATTGTGTTATCGAAAGTTGGAATCCTTTTTTAAATCGATACAATTTATTAATCGCCTGGTATAATATCCTGTATGTATCATGTATTTTGATCAGTTCAAAATAAAAAAAAATATTTACATCTTCTCCATATTCTATGCTTGAATGACATGAACATTTCGATGTTCTTTGTATGTTAAATTAAAAGAAGAAAATATTATCGAAATATCTATCATATTCTATGTTACACGTAGATAAGATAAAATCTACAGCTGTATACTGTTTTTTTATCAGATTTGTGATAAAACCCTGTTGAACTCTGTATCTAGATATGACTAAAAAATCGATGCAAGATGCCTAATAAAAAAAATCAACATAGCTTCAAAAATATTATTTCCTATAAAGGTTGTGTATATAAAGAAGCTAACGTTCATTGATATAATCCTGAAAATAATTAGATTTTAAGAGAATTATTCACCATTAGGTAATACCTCAAAATTTTCAAAGTTGTTTCGATGTCACTAAATATTGTTTTTTATCACGTAATTATTTTTAGATAATTAAGGACTCAATTTAAATTTTCCAT
Source organism: Nautilus pompilius (assembly GCA_018389105.1). Taxonomy (NCBI): domain Eukaryota; kingdom Metazoa; phylum Mollusca; class Cephalopoda; order Nautilida; family Nautilidae; genus Nautilus; species Nautilus pompilius. Next base: position 3,832 of record JACATO010002442.1, read on the forward strand.
ACATTGGGGTAATGTTTATAGCAATTAAAACAAAAACTGCGAGTATTTGTGAAACCTGAAGAAATATGAATAATAAAATATTATTTTACAGGTTTCTATTTACTCATTTATCAAGATGAAAGATTGAAATAAAAATAAATTGAGGTTGCTAATAAAATGTTGTGAATTCATTTATCTAAATAACTCAATTTGAAAAAAAATATGTGGAAGAATTCTCAAGTTTATCTACTCTTCAGAAATCTGAAATAATTACTTCGAAAAAACATATTATCTTCTTTTCACAACTGAAATCAACGCAGAAGAAAATATTTAATAAAAATATTTTTAAAATTTAAAATAACTCTGAATTATCATGCAATAAATTTATTCAATCTATCTAGATATTTCTATTTCTAAAATGTTTTTATCTTAAGGAAACAAAATAACTATTTATAATTTAAAAAGAAGTTCCAACTAATATAAAAAAGTTATTTATTCTGCCCAGTGATTATTGACTACCCATCGTGCACATAATGAAATATATTTAATGAAAAAACAATAGTGGTAATTGGAGAACCATCTACCTGTATCCAGAGATTAAATCAATATTTCAATAAACATGACATCTATCTTTTGAAAGCCAAAGTTAATTTGCTTTACATCCATTACAAAGTTGGAGAAGTACATACTTTTGTGACGATTACATATGGCCACGTATTTTGACACGAAATGATAAACTTATGTAGTTTATGAAAAAATCCTGTCACCGATGGCTGGCGGCCATCGTGACATGGGTGGGATTCATTTGGTTCGATAACTTACTACTCTTATGATATTTGCCGATATTCTATTTTTTTCTATAATGGCTCATTTTCTTTTCCGGTTGAAACACTTGGCTGTGCATCATTTCCCTGATCGGGTGCATTTAACGAAGAGACATACAGCTTTAAGATATTCATGTCTACTTTCGATCAATGAACTTTAGATAGTCCACTGTGGGTGCAGGGTTGTTTTGGTTCCTTAACATCTACGGATCTGAAGGATAAATTACGATTTTAGGCAAGAAAATCTGCCAACCTAATAAATTAAAAAATAATATCTAATTCATAAAAATTTTTAACTCATTTAGTAGAAATATGACTGACCGAAATTTCCATATGCTTCCTTCATGACTTGAGTCCGTTTGTATTGAAACAATCTACAGTAATTTTAGAAATCAAAACTGCACACAACCATAAAGCGATTTAAACATGTTAGTAGTTTTGTAGAGGTTAATTTTAAACAGTTTCCATAAGATGCTGATGTTTACTTTGTATAAGTTATAAATATTTTCGAAATAAATATATATAATTAATGGATTCATCAATTAAAAGCTGACGTAAAATTAATGTTTCAGATAAAGATCCAGAGTTAATTGTTAAACAAATTCTGAAATACAAAGAGCCATCAGCTTTAGTGTAAGAAATAAATAAAATGTTTGTCCCTATATAATATCAATAACTATATCTATATATATACTATGCGTAAAAGAATTCTAATTTTCATCTTATAAATCCCAGGGTCATCTACGTTTGATAAACAATGGTCAAATATGAAATTTTAGCAGAAGAATGGTTACGAATTCATAACAAAGAGATGAGATTAAATTACTATCATATTTCAAGGTTTCAATGGAATACGACAAAAAATAAATAATCATTATATGTCCCGTTTTTGAACTACACACATTGACGAATTGACTTTCAGAAACTGTAATTGACGATTTTTGGAATGTGTTCAGAAATAATTCTTTTGCCATTGAAGATTTTTAATATTAATAAACGAAATCATGAATTAAGTAATATTTCAGAACATCGGGATGTTAGAATTCGTTAATTTTAGAGCGAACATACCAGTGATAAAGGTTATTCAAATATTCAGGATATGTATTTTTCTAATTATTCTACCAAACAAAATTTGTATTTAAATAACAAATTGAAAATTTAGCGTTTTGAAATGGTAATTGTAAGAGAACTTTTAGGTTGAAAGTTCTGAAAATCCACAAGATAATCGATTATTAATGTTAGCTTGACTATATATATATTCGTTGTTGACTGATCAAAAATCAATATATAGTCAAGGTAAATTCCATACTGTACATGTAAGAATGTGTCTCCCATAATGAAAGTTCTTATTTCTACAATATTTTATGATTCGCCTTGAAGTCAATGAAGTATTAAAACCTTCTTACGTCAAATATTTATTATTAAAATATTTGTATGCTCTGAGTAAATAACCAAAATTTCTCGACAGAAATAGTCACCAGGAATTGTATAGAGCAAAGTCAGTTTACTCTAATATTGATATTCTCAATAAAACTCAAATTCAGAAAATTAATGTATCATTTTCAATAAGAATAAACTAACGCATAGAGATTAAAGTTTATATTTGAAAGATAAGAGGATTATACTTTTGATGCTGCGTACTGTAGGGTTATGTTCAAATGCTCGACTGCACCTGTAACTAAAAAATGAAATGCTAAAGAAATATGTCAATGATCTGAAAAAGAAAATAAGACGTCTTTCCTCTAAAAATTGAACTTCGTCATGTATATATCGTTACAGAAAACACAACAATTTCTTGTAAACATCTATAAACATCAACATATTCTCGTTTTTGATTATAAAATTCACAAAAACTAAAAAGTTGTAAATTTTAAAAATTAAATTAAAAGATAAATAAAAATTATGTTATATTTATAATATTTTGTAATCTATAAATATTTATTTAAAGGAACGCAGAGTATATTCTAAAAAGAAAATAATAATTAGATATTCTTTCTGCTCAAATAATCCAAAATATATTTATATTTAAGAAAAAATTGCATAAAATATGTATAGAAGAAAGTGTAACGAACGAAGAATGGATAATAGTAAACAATTTTGAAAAAACAGATTAATCTAATAGTTATGAAAGCTATCTTAAATAAATATCCGTAAAATAACTTATTTCACATTAAAGATATCATGCGAATAAGTTTTTTAGTTAAATAAATAAAGAACTTTAATTTTCTTACAAGTGATAATCGGTTTTAATTTTTGCCTTGAAGAAAAGAATTTTTAATATATCCCTTCCAATGAATGATCTCGAACCCAAAGGAGATAATATGCTACAGTTAAAATTATTAATGAATTTGTGTTTATTTATTTAATTATTTTCACGTCAAATTTCGTTAAAAACAAAAAAAATTACAGACGGCAGTATATATTGAGCAATGATGTTCATCAACTGCACAAGTTTTGAGACTTTGGATGCTTAATTATAAAAACAGCATGCCCATCATAAAATATGAAATAAAGGATGTCACCATTCATGTAATAAGTATGTGTAAACGATTTTACTACTACGTAATGATTGAGAATACAACTTGAGTAATCAGTAAGGTTCTGGATATACTGAGACCTCACCAACATATTGTGATTTCATTTAAGTTAATTCTATGAAATTATCAAGACCATTTATCATAAATATTTATTACTGAGTTATCTAATGACAATAATCAAATTAATCGTTTCATTCTCGAAACAGAAAGAAGCACAGAAAAATTAAATGGCAGAATCAATATTATTGTAAATAATCATTATATAAGAATTTTCTCATCGTCTTTGAATAATTTTTTAAATTATTGAAAATATTACATTTTAAGGTTATAAAACAAACATCTGGTTATCATCTACAAACAAACGACAAATCAAAAGATATTTAATATTACGAAAATGAAACAAACATTAAGGTCATTGAAATCAGGTTGATGTTGCAAATGTGTAACACGTGGTTCTCTGATTTTTAAGAATAGTAAGTTTCTGATTTTGATTGCCCACTTAAAAATCCATAATATCCCACCTCTAAAGTAATAGAAAAGAAGTCACCTGTCGTATTCTCCCTCTCTCTTAAATACATAATCGGAAGCGTGAGCGAAAATCAATATCATAAAAATGTTTCCTGGATTTCAGGCTTGACCAAAAATTTTTTAAAACTTTTTCGGATAAAGTAACATTTGTAATATTAAACGGACAAATTCACCCGTATCTACTCGATTGAAATAAGTATAGAGCAGATTTAAGGTATTTTAAATTCGAATACCTATAATTATCCTTAAAGTAAATCTGATAAAACCTGTAATATTATTATAAATATATATATATATCCAATTATCTTATCCATGCACTAATGAGGATATAAACATAAATCATGTATTATCATTTTCGGGAAATATAAACTAACAAATTATATTTTTATATTTGGTATATAGCATTATTTTCAAAGTAATCCATCTTTACGTTTAGTTGAACAATTAAAAGCATTAAAATAGGTTGTTGATCCGAAAATGAAACAAATCATCATTTCTATGAACATGAACTTTTCTGGTAACTATTTTGTGTCAGAAAACAAAAAAATTGTTTCATATGTGTACATGTATTCGTCAAATATGTCGTTTTTACTAAGAGGTAATCAAATACTTGTAAGTTGTAAATCTCTTATATCAAATTAAAGCTAAATACTTAAATTATGTTATATGTATCATATTTTGTAATCTTTAATTATTTATGGAAAAGTAGCTGAGATATAATACACAGAAAATGTAAAACCAGAAAATATTAATTTCGAGATTCTTTTACTGCTCACATAATGAAAAAAAATATATATATTTAAGTAAAAAATTGTATAAAATATATTTCTAGAGGACGTGACTTAAAATAGAATATATGAAATATCGATAAACGCAAACAATTAAGAGAAAAAACAGAATCAATAGAGATTTTAAAAGAATATCTCAAATAAAGAATTGTCAAAAACGTTATTTCGATTTAATGAAATCATACCAACTTTTTGTGTTATATATATAATAAAAACCTTTGAATTTTAAAAGTGAAAATATGTTTTACTTTTTACGTTTTCAATCAATATATTTTAGTATACCTTTCAAATGAGAGATTTGGATCCAAATTGAGATGAATATGCTACGGTGTAAAAGAATAATGAATGTGTCTTTACTTATTTAATTATTTTTCAAAGAAAATATTCGCTTAGAAATTCAAGATATAAATTTGGAAAACGTCCTTACAGATAGAGAATTGATCGTCTTCAACTACACAACACAACGTTATTTCCACTCAGTAGATATCTATAAAAACAGCATCTCCGACCCTAACAGATGATATACAAGATGCCTCCTGTCATGTAATACATTTTTATACGATTTATTTCATTATAATTGTGAATATAATTTTGTAATCAGTATCTTTGTAGATATGTTGAGACCTCATCAAAATTGTAAGGCTTCGATCAAAGTTATTTCTATAGAATTATCAAAATCATTTATCATAAATATTAGTCACGGAATTATCTGAAGACAATGATCAAGTTAATCATTTCCATTTTACAAACTGAAAGATACTTAGAAAGTTAAATGACAGATACAAGATTATATCATATAGTCATTACTTAACAATTATCAAATCGACTTTGAATATTAAATACTTAAATTATTGAAAATATTTTCTTAAATATTATAAAACAAATATCCGGTTATCATTTACTAAAAACTGCAAATCAAAATCTATTAAATAAATTTATTTAAAAAAATGTTCTACAACAAAAAAAATCTCACCAACATTAAGGTCATTCAAATCAGATTGATGATGCATCATGTGTAACAGGTGTTTCTGCGAATTATAAGAAGATTAAATTTCTGATTTAATTGCACAGTTAAACAGCCTTAATATACCATCTGGCAGGTAATGAACAAGGAGTCATCTGTCTTGAATTGCTTTTCTCCTAATCAGCTTAATATAAAACGTGTGTGAAAACCAATTTCTGGATTTTTAGTGTCGACACAAACATTCTCTAACTCTTTTGGATGAATTTAAATTTGTAATAGGAATCGGACAAATTTTCTTTAATATATGTGATAGAAATATCTATAGCCAAATATAGGTTATTTATTTTGAGTATATATAAATATCTTTAACGTAAATCTCAGTAAACCTTTAATATGAAGTTTTCAATTATCGTATCCATAAACTAATTAGCATATGAACGTCAAACATGTATTTATCATTTTTAGGAAATATAAATAGATAAAATTAATAAAAACCTTAAATTTTTTCATAGTTGAAAACTGGTTGTAATTTTTGTCTTGAAAACAAAATTGTTTAGAAGAACATTCGAACTAAACAATTTGGATTTCAATCGAAGTGAATATGTAAAACAATTAACTTTAATGTGTTTACTTTAAAATCTTTTTTCCACAAATATTAGATAAAATGCTCAAATTACAAAATATGTTAAACGTCATTACATATTGAGAAATATTCATCAACTATGCAATGTTTGCAAATTGAGTTCTCAATTGGAGAAGTATTTTGGTAAATACAGGGAAATAAAAAGAGCCAGATAAAAGGTAAATAGGATATAAAATGATGCAGATATAGAGATGAATGTTTTTGACTGAAAATTTTGAAAAATATATAATGAAACCTTTGAGGTATAGTTTTATTTACATAAGAGACCATTCTACCAATAAGTATTCATTTACCTAAATAAGGTATATTTTAACAATTTACTAAATAAATAAAGGGAATTTCTGTAATAATGGCTATTTTTTCTAAATAATTTGCGTGAGAAAACGCAATAATTACTTTTTGATTAGTGTTGAATTCAATTTCTCATTCTGAATATGAAATACTCGAATATAATATAAAATTCAATCAATATATTGAAAGAACGTTTTTATCCAACTTTTATAGAATCTCTATCTTTGTATTTACCTAAATCGCACCAAAAGCACACCGATTTCCATTTTGAAACTTCTGTATGAATGTTCATCAATATGTTATTATTAATGTTTGTTGTTATATTGTTGTTCAAGTTTTTAAAAAGATGAATATCAAGTATAAAAATTAATTAATATTTCACAAAGTATAGCTATAGATAAAAGGTAGAGTAAATAGAATAATGTTACTCTTTGCATAATAATATGAAATTACTCCTGTTCTGGAATAGTTTCATCTTTATAAAATAACATGGATAAAACATTTTCAAAAGAGATACTTGTATTTCCTGAGCCTTGTCGACATTAAATATAATCACTTTTCTAATCTTTGCTTGAAAACGATTTTTTTTGTTTTCTTGATCGATAATTTATAGAGCTGTTCGATTTGTGAAGGAAATGTACAAATTCTTTCTTATTTAATAAAATGCTTATATGCTGAGTTGGAAAATTCTCAAAATCATTTAATTGGAATATTTAAAAATTTCTTTTTTTACTCATGGAATTTTTCATAAATCATACCACACGTTCCATAATTTTATAACTTACACACTTTAAAATAATTATTTTATGTAAAATATTCTAATTTGAAAGTGTAAGAATTATTTATTTCTATTTATGGCATTGTAAATGTAAAGAATATTTAAAAGCCTCTTTCATGTATAATAGAATTGCAATATTACCTCTTATTTTTGTACAGATTCTAAAAAATGAAATTTTCTCATTAGATCAATAAATGCTCCTGAAAGACTGAAATCCAGAGGTACAGTATTGGTTACGAAATGTTTTTTTAAAATAATTTCCGTTAAGATGTACAAAAGAGAGCAGGTAATATACAAGTGACTGTAAATAAATGTCACCAGATGTTGACATGATGAATGGTGCATAGTACTTAGCTATTCCATCAATGAAATAAATTATATCTGTTACCTTTTTGGATATAAACATATATATTTGCCTCTTCGGGTTTACAGAAAAGTATCCTTCCTGTAGTGCGAACAATCACCCGTCAGAAACATCAAATGAAGGCCTCGCTTATCATTTCAGCTTTGCTGCTGTGTTTTCTGGTCAGCATTTCTGCAGGTGAGAAACATAGTTATTTGGGTTGTTGGAAAAATGTTTCACTTTCAGATGTATTATACCCAGTTTTCTTAGCTGGAAACATGGATAGATGAACCTGAGAGAAAACCCTATCAGCAATGTTGCCTCTATGCCATCTTTCTCTACTCATATATGAGCCCAAAATATCATATATAATGTCAAGTTTAATAACTTTCATATTTAAAAATTACATAATGATGGTATTTTGATTTGCTGGACCAATCACTAAAGAAGCAAAGATTTGTTTTAACTGATCCTGAGGAACCGTGAATTGTCAGATCCACCTAATCGTTGCTTCATTCCATCCACTTGAAATCTGAATAATTCTACTGGGCTGTACATGAATCATGGTATTTATATTCCCGGTTTGCAACTTCAGGTGGTAGCTATAGATTATACTCACGTTGAAAAATTTGCGATTATAGTTCAGAGAACAAGAACATATTAATCGATTTGATTATTGATACAAGGTGTTTGTTTTTGTGATTATCAACCGTTTTCCTTATAACATTTTCAAGTTCTTTTATATCTTAATTGATGATGGTAAAGTAAAATTTTTCAATATAATTTAACAAATAATTTCGGAAGTAACAAATTATATATTTTGACATTTATGTGACACCTTATATATAACGAGGACATCAATTGATATGCGATGCGGACAATGCTAATCTTTTAAGAATTCCACTGATTTATTTTGTTTAACATATTAACAAATAAAACAATAGATTATACTTGAAATGAATAAATAAAGCAGCATTATTTACACAAAATATTTATGAGAAAATACTGAATACAAAAAGATATCTTGGATTAACATTCACATATCTTCAACCTATTATTTATAAGTAAACATGACCAGTTTTCTCTTACATATGGTTACAGCGGTGTGATGATATTTAAAATTTCTTCATTTGAATCTAGATTTTTTTTTGGTGTTGTGCGGTGTTTAGATGTTTGTTAGGTTGCTTTTGTATTGGTGTAGCTGGATCGGTTACGACCGCCGTCTCAGCTGTTTATAGTGAGGCCTTATTTCGAACCTTTGTTTTAAATGTTCCTCAGCCTAGCGAGAGCAGCGGTACCCACTTGTATTGCACGCAGGAGGGGTTTTGTCCTGGCTGACTCTCTAGAAAAGAGTTTCTCTCTGTATGTCCTTGTACTGAAAGGGAAGTCTACTGTTATAGTTTCCAAAAATGGAAGGATGAGAGAGTTCTATTTTTATTTGCAGATAAGACATTTCTCCCTCCGTTTGCTTCTTTATCAGCCTTCAAAATCAGAGATCTCTTGGTGTTTAGCTTTAAAGTCTTTATGATTTTGCTATTTACTTTGTTCCATCGTGGAAAGAGGTTCTTAGGTGACTATTAAAGTAGCAAGTCTGTTGTGTTGATTGTCAACAACATTCTCTGCCCCATTCCACGCCACATAGATGTACTTTTGTTTGGTCTTCTTCGGGATTTGTGTAATTATTATTGCAAAGAAAGACTCATGTTAGTCCATGTGTATATCTTAACCTGTACTAAAATTATTATTTGTACGAGAATATTTTCTTATTATTACACTGAGTTTTAATAAGAAAGCAATTGATATAGAAAATAATTGGAAATTGATACCAATAAAATTTCCTTTCAGTAAACTCTTTATAGCTTCAAATTGAATATCTAGCAATTTCGGTTGTTATAGTTAAAAGCTTAAAGTAAACCTAATGTAATTGTAAATAAATATGACTTTTCTGATTTACTAGGTAAATGATAATAAAAGAAATAGAATCAATTTTAAGGTAACATTCCAATATGAAACTCAACAACTGCATACACGAAAAAGCACCATTATTTCATAAAGAAATATCATTTAGTTAATGGCAAAAACAATTGGCTTCTCCGAAATTTAAATTTAATATCTCTGTAATTCTTGATTGATGAGAAAATAAACTGCTTCTCGCTTTTATTTAAATAATAGAAAATGAACTTATTATTATTATTCTTATTATTATTATTATTATTATTATTATTATTATTATTATTATTATTATTATTATTATTATTATTATTATTATTATTATTATATTATTATTATTATTATTATTATTATTATTATTATTATTATTAAAAAGCAAATCCGTCAGTAAACAGGTAGATAGATTGCTTTGGGAAGCACAAAAAATTAAGATAAAATACAGTTTACTTAAAGAAATAATACAGTAAATCGATGTTGAAAAGAATTCATTAGCCTTGTGGGTTATCTAAATTCGACCAAGTAAACTTTCTATTGAAATTTTCTCTATAAATTATATTCTTTCCTTTCCGTATTAATTTTACGACGTTTCAAAATTGTCCACCAAATAAAAGAATATCAACTTTACACTTTATTTGTCTTCTCTCTTGCAGATCGATTTGGAAGAAAGAGTGGTAACAACTTTAATATTTTCCTTAAAATGATTATAATAATTCTTTATGAATTCAGCATTTGAATGATAGTTAGAAGGGGTCATTTCATATTCCACAAATATTCCCTATCGTATGAGCATGAAAATGTTTCTTTATTATTTAAGGATCAGTTACAGGAAAAACAGCTTAACAATGAGCCTTCCTTGTTTCAATGTATCATAAAACAATCAGTTATAAATAATTATTTCCTGTTTTAGTATTTATATACAATAAATAAATACAAACTGATGTTGGTGATGAAGATGTAAAAATTCGTTATGTATTCTTGATTACAAAGATACTCTAATTGTTAACGAGTCAGATAAGTTTTCTAATAAATATCTGAAATTGTTCTTTTAGAAAAAATCTGTACATCTATTAATTCCTTCATTAATTTTCATCATGACATAAATCAAACTCCAGCCGTATCTTAAAAATTAAATCTGAATAAATAATCAAATTATTTCTTTGGAATATCGAAGCCACTGTTTGCATTTCCATAAGGACAACAATTTCATGTTTTCTTTAATTATTTATTATCTCAGTTTAATCCTTTAGATACACAACACCTTCTATTAGCTGATAATAGAGTACAAACAGAAATTTCCAACTCCTTTTTCACTGATCAGCAATTGAGATTTTCAAACATTGTCAGATTAATTTCATTTTCGGCAACAAATAAAAAGATTTTACATCAGCAATCATTAAATGTAGGCTTAGATTTTGTAGACAATCTGTGAACTTATACCGCACAAAGTTAACATAAAAGAAATTAAATCAATAAGTGTTAAAGTTTCGCGCTTTAAAGTTTCTTTCCTTCTTGTTTAATTTCAGATGTTTTTAGTAACCTCGAAAAGGTAATTGTCTGAATTTTAAATTTAATATTTTGTTTGCGACTTACTGAAGTTAATAAAGCTGATAACGGCCGGATACAACGCCTGCGACATCAAATGTCTGACCTCACTTCGACTCTTCGATCTCTTTCAGAGAATTGAAGAAGGTAACCTGAAATTCCCATGACATACAGTATTATAAACTATTACTACAAATTTAATTACAATTATAATGACTATCGCTGCTTTACATGAACTATGGGAAAAACTGAGTATTTTAGCGTTGTCCAAAATTACACATATTACAGCAAAATTAATATTAAATATAGTAATATGATTAATATTTCTTCAAAATTGATATAGCAGGTAATACTACACATGAATAAAAAATTCTGAGATAACAGGATTAAAAAAAAATTATGCTTACCTGTTGTATTTTTAGATGAGCAAATTGAATCGCCTTTTTTTAAAATGGTTCCTATATAAATAGTTTTCAAATAATAAAAAAAGGAAAACCGTTTCACACTACCTATCAAGCATCTTTAAGATTCGTGTTTACCTGTCATTCCATGCACATGCATCAAAGTCCGACGATAAAAGATATTCGTTTCAAAATGTTTTTGTATTTAGAGTATTTATAAATAAATTGATGAGATATCACTGTCGTGTCAATATTCCATTAAGTCTCACTGATTCAGAACTTATCTGAAATTTGTTACATTTATGTTATATGTTTTAATAAACTCTTTTTACTGTTATTTGCATGAAATATTACAGCGGGTGAGTGTGTAACATTTATTACTTCTCTACGTGAGTCTGGTGATGATCACGTACAAACGATGTATACTGTTTATATTTCCTGTAAATCGTCAGCATGCTACAACTGATGTAATATAGAAATTTTCACATTAAATGACTCCTTTGTTCTTTTTTCTTCCTAAAAAGAAAATAATTTGAGCGGAACAGAACAGCCATGTTTTGTGGGCAGAATCCTTATATTGTACTGATAAATAAAAAGGAAAAGTTGGGTTTATATTGTATTATGTTTAGCGAAAGTCAGATTTAATATATCCGATAAATATCTGTTCTAAATATAGAAACTATTACAATTCATTTTTAAAAGTATTAAAAATGAATTAAGAACTTGATATGGTCAACCTTGAGCTATTAATTTAAACATTAACTTTTCGAATATAAGCAATAATCTTCAATATTATTAAAATTTCATACAGTTGATGACTGAATAACATTGTTTACAATGTTGCTGAGGATGCTTATTGATAATAGATTGATTTGTGTTTTTAATTATATATTTTCTATTTAGATTGATTTCACCTTTATTGTCCTTCCTTTTCTTTTTTACTGATTATTATCTGGAAAGTATATCAAGTTGATATTAATAACGGATATTTATCGTTTGTGTTTTTATAGTTTTACCTTTGCTACGATAAAATTTCATCTGTAGAGATATAAATTCATTGATAATACTTCTTACCGATTAGATTTTTCATTCCAAATTATACTCTATGGAAACCATCCAGATTTCCTTCTTTTAGGATATAAACCAATTCATGCAAACCCAAAACCATGAATGATAGTACAACTGACGACCAGCGATACTTTAGATAGAATTATTTAAATATATTTGTGATATTAATTTAGTAAACACTTTTTATTTTATGAATTTCTTGTTTTTTGCTAAATTTCTGAATTATGTTTACTAATATAATCAACATACATTTGTTACATGCTAACATTTTTGTTTTATTACTTCAAACTTTAATGTTTATTGGTTTACCTTCACTAACCGTTTTTTTAGACGTCAAGAATTTTATATTGGTTAATCACAAGTAAATGTGCAGGATATAAAGTTTTCTGTTAGAATATTCTCACGTGTTCTCAATGATTATTCTTCAAGGAATTATTATTAATACAAGCAATTTTAAATATTTTCTATAAATGACAATCATTAATTATTTATTTGGCGAAGGTGATCAACTGAAGGATATACTAAATCTGCACCATTAGCAGACTGTAATATTCCGTTGGCGTTCTTAAGAATGTAGATCAAACTTCATGTCAACGTTTATTTGTATATTTATGTTTGATCAGCCTAACCCAATAAAAGTAACGTTCTAATTAAGGCTCTATTTTAACGTATTCAATCAATTTTGAAATTTATATTTAATTAAAATATACTTGAAAAAAACTTGCCAACAAATGTTTCATTACGATTTATTAAATTTCACTCTCAGTTACATTAAAATATTTTCTTTTTTAATCAAATATGGAAACAATAATTAAGCAACTAAGTAAACAAATTTTCTAAAGAATTAAGGCACCTTGTGAGTAAAAAGATTGCAAAACTGTGTAATTGCTGCAAACCTTGTCCTGTAAGATTTCAGAAACATTTGAAACCTCAACACAGAAATTTCAACTATCTACATATTGATTTTTTATTTATAAGATTGAAATACAGCAGTATTATAGTTGCTAATTAGGGGTATCCAATCACGTCTTAATGTCAAAAGATAAGTAGTGAATACAAGGTCCATGTTAAATATGACTTTCATCTGGATAGAAACTAGAAACAACATTCAAAATGAAGAAATAAAAGATTTTATATTTTATTTAATACTTTTAAATATCAAACCAAATTAATCGATGTTATTTTTGCAATTGTAGCAGACAAATAATGGAACACCACTGAAAAAACAATAATAAATATCTGGGAGCATTCCATCACGGCATTCAAGATTAATTTTAAATCTTTGCCTGTCTTCATTAGATACAGGAAAACGCATCAAACTTTCAACTTTTTTGTTTAAATAGAAGCTTATTTACATCTTTATCACAATTTTTAATTCTTTTAAATTGCTTTCCTCGTTTAGCCTATGTATCATTCAAACTTTGTATTCAGTTCACGAAAAAGAATTATTAAAATTGCCTTTGTCCTTCACCTTAAATTATGAACTGGCCTACAAATTTTCTCCGTAAAAAGTTATTTTTTGCGTTTAAATGTTAGTTTGAGTTGTATTTACCATTTTTATCAAAGCATCGCTGCAGTCAACAATTTCTAGGTTTTAGGAAATATTTTGATATGCGCCAAATTTAATTTCCCCGATTAATATACTGAAAATTTCAGATTGAAATAAATTTTATAAATTTTCGTCCTTTTATGTGTTTCCTTCAGTTTTTTTTTCAAATTTAAGAATTATCGTCATATTGATGATGGTAATCGAAATATGATCTTAGTTTTATCGTAATTCGAGAGAGTCACAATAAATTACGGCCTGTAATAGAAAGGACCGTAGTTTCTCATCGCAGTTGATATTCAAAGAGGAGTATGATGTTGAAACAACTGCGTGCCATAGATATAATAAATAAGAATATACTTATATATACTTATTTAATTCTGGTTGATTTATAACTATTTATGTTCTAAATAATATTTTTCATATTATATACAAATCTTGATCCAATATTCCAGGCTGTAAGTATTAAAGATTTATTAATTTTCATATTCAATCCATTCGTGTGAACGAAGAAATAGTGCTCTAATCGCTGAGAATGATATGCTTACCTGATAATATATACTTATACCAAATCATAACATACAAGGACTGAACACACTCTTCCATTTCATCGATTAGTTTCAAGCATATTTTTAAAGGTAACGTTCCTGAAGATTTAATTCTGGTTGATTTATAACTATTTATGTTCTAAATAATATTTTTCATATTATATACAAATCTTGATCCAATATTCCAGATTGTAAGTATTAAAGATTTATTAATTTTCATATTCTATCCATTCTTGTGAACGAAGAAATAGTGCTCTAATCGCTGAGAATGATATTCTTACCTGATATATACTTATACCAAATCATAACATACAAGGACTGAAAGTACTTTCCCATTTCATCGATTAGTTTCAAGCATATTTTTAATGTGTAACGTTCCTGAACATTTAATTCTGGTTGATTTATAACTATTTATGTTCTAAATAATATTTTTCATATTATATACAAATCTTTATCCAATATTCCAGGAAGTAAGTATTAAAGATTTATTAATTTTCATATTCAATTCATTCGTGTGAACGAAGAAATAGTGCTCTAATCGCTGAGAATGATATGCTTACCTGATAATAATTGTGATCTTATGAATATTGCATGTGTATATGAATCATAAATAATATTTGACAATGTGAATGTAAATGTATCCTGAATGTTTTCATTTTCAGTAGAAATTAATATATTTTAATATTAATATAGTCCATGAAAGGTAGATTTATAAGCTTCTTACTGCTTCAATGTTTTCATTAATATTTTGACTAATTATTTAATTTGTTTTCAATTGATAAATCTACAAAAACTACTTAACTCTGTTGCACGTGACAAACTTAATACATTATCTGGTTGTGGAAAGAATGAAATTTTTTCCGAGTAGTCAGCAAAGAACAGTTTATCGGTTCATAGAAAGATGACGTAAACACGACTGATGCTGATGTTCGATTGACGATATTTTTTGTTTTCTTATGTGTAGGAGAAAAGTTTAGCGTAACGCAAGTTTGTGGGAAAAGAGTTTTAGAATAATATTTTGAAATTCTCCAATATATGCATATTCGCAGATTAAGTTAAAATTAAAATAAAATAAAATAATTTAAATAATGTATGTCTCAAAGATCAGAATAAAGATGAAATTTGTATATTATTGAGATAATGTCATGTAAACTGTGAACCATGGAAACAAACTACGTTATGACCACAAAAAGAATTACTTGTGTGGTTTATCGGATTTTACCATTTAACCTAATTTTTCAGTATAATTTCAACAACTCATGTTTATAAACCTATAATTGAAATTCATCAATATTCATTAACAATTTTGAAAATATTCATTCTTCAATATTAATATTTAAATCTGGATCCATCCTACCAGAAAGTAAGTACAAACGATCTATTAATTTTCGTATTCATCTATTCATGTTTATATGGAAATGGTTTATTAATCACTGATGTTAAGTTTCTTTCATAACAAAATATAGATTTGGATTATTTGTAATTAGAAAATCAGAATTAATATTTTCGCGTATCATTATTATGTTTGCATACAATGTACGTTTCAAGAACGAATTTAGCTTTCGGATTCATGTTTTTTAATATTTCTTTCAATTCTCAAGATATTCTAAAATTATTTTGTGTAAATATTTACTTAACATCAGGATAAAACATTTTCTGGAAAAATTAATACACTGACGTTAGCAATAATTATTAAACACAATACATTATATCATTAATTAATGAATTACACTTTATTTCAAACGATTGGCATGGAAAGTGGAAAAGTGATAAATAAACAACGTATAGTTATAATAATGCTATTCATTTTTGTCAATATTTACTTCATACAAATACTTAAATATAAATTTATATAGAAATGAATTTGACTTTAAATCAGAATAAACATTAATTACTCAATTTTACAAATTTATAATCAGACTGTTACGTATTTATTTTTAATGTTTCTATTGAATTTATAGCAATTCTGCGTGTAAGAAATAGACTAAGTATTTATTATTTAAGATGTATTTATGTCTTCAGAGTATTTTTAAGGTTATCATACTAATTGTATAATTTGAATTTCCTGAATTTTGTTTCCTATTTAACTATTTTGTCGAAATATCTATATTATCAACCAATAATAAATGTATAAGTATGAATTATTATTCAATATTTACTGGATCTATTGATTTCTATGTAGACGTTTCTCTATTATTTACTGATTACTATGGAAAGACTGTTCACAGATTATTGCTGTAAACATGTTACGTATACAAAATTACATCACTGAACCATAAGTTATCTGCCTTCATCCTTCAATATTTTGAAAATAATTATAGTTTATTGAATATAGAAAAAAGATTAAAAGTACATATTAATATTTGACTAATATCATTTATGCTCTCGAAGTAATCACAATCCATTGTAGAATAAATGGCACTCAAAATTATTATTCTTTCATTGAAGATTTTGATATTATGCTTTCTATGAACATTTTATATCATGGTATCTATTTTCTGTGTTCTTATCTATGTAACCAATGTCTTCCAAAGAAATATTCCATTTCACCTAAAATAGTTTTTCATATCTTCTTTATTATTTGCAATGTAAATATGTTTTTTGCCAAATTCCAAATGATTTTCCATTCATGTCCTTTCATTGTGATAATCTATGTTTATTTACAAGATCAATTTTTATAAAATAAATAAATATAAAATTAAAACTTAGATGAATTAAAGGTAAGGATGTTAATAAATGGTATTATTGGTAGTAAAGGATATATGCTTCTACATATAGAAAAGTTTAACATACTATCTCCTCAGGTATAATACTTTTATAAAGGAGCGTTTTTCATTAAACTTTAGCCAAAATTTTCATTTGGTGCATGATTATCATTAAATATTGTTATTTCCTATAAAAATCCGGAAATGGGTTCAAATATTTTAATCTATCTGAATTTATTGGCAATGAGGTAAAGTATTTCTAGAACAGGTTTTTTCAATTTTATATGTATATATAACCCATTAGAGTTTGAATAAGAATAATAATTTATTTAATTAAAGAGGACGACTCTAAACAAATGATAAAAAACGACAAATAATTTTGGAAATTTTATGAAAACGACGACACCTATTTACTGCCAAAATAGTGGCTATATTTTACACCACAAGCGATATACGACTACAGGATGTTTTTAAATTATAAGGTAAATGATTAACGTCAGGCTGTAATTGATTAATCTTCATCTGCTGTTTACTTATCCCTTAAAAGTGTTATATATATTTTTTCTTATATCTCTCACTCAACTTGTAAATATGTAACCTTTCGTTATTACTTTACTTTATGCATATTTGAGTGCATTGAAAACAAAGGGTAACAAGGTTTTACTGTAATAGTGATATTGTTTATCCAGGACGGATAAAAACATCTAACATGGATAAAGGCAGAACCATTTCCACGTAGTTAGAACAAAAAATAAGACAGATATTAAATCACGACTTTGGGCATAAAAAGAGAATCAGAAAATGATTCAATATTCTGGGATTTTTCAAAGATTGTATAAAATTATTTCGTTAAACTATTAATTTAAAATTTCGAAGAAATAATCACCATTATTATATTTCTTTATGTTAAAGAAAGATTAGAAAAAAGAAACGAAAGCTGCTTCTAAAATAAAAAAAAAACCTAAATATTTTCACAAGCTGAAATTCTGAGAATAATGGAACAGTAATTTAAACAAATAATAGTCACGGCTATACCAGGTAATTCCTCCTCAAACCGTACTTCAGATATAGACCATTATCGTATTTAATCCGTTTGCAGATTTTTTTGTTAACTTTTATATCACTTTGCTCTTCTATATATATATATATCAGACTACAAACTTTACTTGTGCAATATCTGTTTTACCTTTAATTTCTAACTACATATTTTTGTGTATTCACTACTTCAGTGTGTAAGTATCTGTCTGTTATTGATTTCCTACTCAATACAAGGGTCAATTTTACAAAACTGTCATACAGATTAATTAGAAAATATTGATAATCAGTTAATTAATTTGGCTAACAGAAATGTACAGTTTCCCACATATGTAGTAAAGGAAAGCAGAATTGATTACTGATAATCCTTTCATTTTATTCAAATGGAATTCAATTTTAAGGAAAGTAGTTTAGCATTGCGTTGTAAATATGATCCTGCTTCTTTTATAGAACTGCTTACTATAAAACTGACAATGAAGATTATATATAAATAAATGGATTCATATACAGTTACTATTAATGTTAAACATTTTATTATTTTCTTAACTTGTAATGTAATTATTTAATTGTTACAAATTGCACTTTATATGTGTGTGTGTGTGTGTGTGTGTGTGTGTGTGTGTGTGTGTGTGTGTGATTTGTACCTAAATATCGATATTCTATCCAAGAAAGCAAATAACAAATTATAGACTACAAAAATTTCTTATTTTCTTTAAATTCTACAAATTATCATTTTAAATTAATATTTTTAGTGAGAATGTAACAGATTCGAAATAAAATCAGCTGAAATTGTTAAATTAAATTTTCCATGTAACGAATAGGAAAAAAAAAATATTTCACATTTAGCCATTCACCTGTAAAGAGAGTTTGTTTCACTGAGTACAAAAGTGACGCCAGACTGATTCTGCCCTTTTAAAAAAAAAACATTGACTATTTTTAAAATACCCAAATGCTTCGTGCATTTGATTTAAGGATATGGTGAGATAATCTTCATTGGATCATACAAATTTTACTGACAGTATGTTCCACTTCAACCTATATATAGATAATTTCATTAAATTACAATTAGACGAGATTCATTATATGTTAACATTTTTTTATATCCACAGTAAATTATTAAAATTTGAGGTCTTTTGAATATTTCAAAGAAATTGTTTCCTTGAGAATCAAATTAATTAATGATCTTTCTGCAGTGTAAATGAAAAGAATTCCGTTGGACGGTTTATAACCTATCACAATTGTTTAAAAACATTATCTCCAAGCAATTCAATAAATTGTAATTTTCATTTTTGAAAATTCCTTATTTTCTTTTATACTTAATATATTTGTTTTTCTTTTATAATATGTCTCCAAAATCTCAGGAGGTAGGTATATACGAATATTACAATTTTCTATGTAACTCTTTATGTATCATACATTTAAGTATTTTTATTAATTTATTAGTTTAAAATACTAAGATATGTTTATTACACGCAAATAGTCTTCACATAATTAAAGTTTAACAACATTTATCACAATATATAATAATGGGCATGGTTATCATTATTTAGATCTTACACATATTATTGTTTGGTTAGATAACTTAATAAAGGATCCTACTATACGTCATCGATGGGAGTCGACAGTATTTCATTTATTTCTATAACTTATACTTAATTACAAGTAATTTATTTGCATCTTTACTGTTCGGATAACTTATACTGAAATTTCTTTGCTATTTATTTTGCGTCAAAGATTCCCCCAGAACTAATATCTGCACATTACACTATATATTAGTGTCCATTATTTTGTATTCTCTTAAAATATCCGTTACACATAGAATGTTGTAACTAATTATTTACTATACGTGATCATCTTTATGCCATACACATTGAAACATTTTAAATATGTATTCATCAATAGTAATTTAAATGTTTACAGTCAGTACCCTATGAATATGTAGGCAAGTAATATCGCTTTTAACGATGATGTCACGTTACTGTAAACAAAATAGTGTTAAACCATCTTTATTTAGAATGATTTAAAAACATACTTAATTTTATTTATGGCGTAGTAATTTTTAATTGCATCATTAATTCACAATTATTTTTATCTGATTTCATTATGTGAATAATTATATATTGCTTGCAGCGCCCATAATATTGAACATTTAAGCCAGTCTCAATGTGTCGCTAATCGTTACATGAGCACTGTACAAAATGTTATTGTAACTTGTTTGCTATGCTGTTTCCTTTATTGACTCATGTGTTTAATCTACGACCACTGAAAATCTTAAAATACCGTTACGTTTGTGTTTCTTATAATTAGCAGAGGTCGTTTTGTTATCGTCCATTGTTACTACATTTTATTTCGTTTTTACAAGTTTATTGCCTAAGTTAATTTGCATGGAAATCTGCTGAGATACACGTTATTTGATAAGTTACGAAAACAAAAACAATTATTTTTTTTAGAATTATAAATTGTATCTAATTAATTCAGTGTAAAATGTTGATCGTACTATAAAAATATGATTTTGTACCTAAAGTTCGATTTTCTATCCAGGTAGACAATTGCAGGGTATAGAGTACAAATATTATTTTCTCCCTGTTACACTCAACATCCTGTGATTTTAAATATTAATTTGTAATGAACACTTCACGTATGCCTAACAGATCAGCCGCAAATATTGAATATACTATAATAAATATCAAATAAGAATAAGATCTTTATGCAGTTAATCTGGAGACGAATTTTCTTCATTGAGTAGCAGAGCGACATCCGACTGGTTCTGCTCTTTCTTTTATAACCCTGTCTGTTGTTACATAAAGTACGAACATACCTTGTGTATTTTGAGTAATGATATTAATCATAATCTTCAGATAATATGTAACACTTCAACCAATATATATATATTCATGAAATTAAAATAAAACCAGGTTCAATATACATTACCAATATTTTTCCTTCTCTAGTAATCATTATCCTATTTAGCCTTGAGCATATTTCAAACAAGATGAGATGCAGAAAGACAAATTAATTAATGATATTTCTGCCGTGTAAATTAAATGAATCATTTTAGTTTTATCGTACTACCTTTGTTAAAAACCATTTGCCACAAGAAATTAACTTTATAATATTTATTTACATGAAATATTTATTTATATTTTAATATATATATTGTTTTCTTTTATGATACGGATTCAATTTTGCAGACGGTAAGTATCAGCAATATTGAAAATTCTAGGGAATTAATTGTGTAAAATGAATTATTTTTATATATTAAACTGTAGAATATAAGTTATATTGATTATATAAAAATCATCATCAAATATGTATAATTGTAAAATAAAAAATAAGAAATAAAAAGATTACATTCAATTTTTCACAATTCATTATCTAAAGTAGAATAAATCACTGAGATCCTGTGTAATGAAGTTTACGAAATGAGACTTGATTTACTAACTGGATCTCATTTTGATGTTCTATCAGAAATATTTTCTAAAATAATTTCCATCACTACTTGTTTTTAAAATGCCTTGAAAACGTAATCGTTAAAGACAAACTTGTTTATGTAAATAAATTAGGTAATGTAGAAGTGATGTGTGCAATCTTTCTACAGCCAGTTTCAATAGTGTAGATTAATAGAATGACAGCAAATCTTACACGTATGAGATGCCACTTCCTACATCTGTTCCTTCTATGATGAAGCCTAATTTGGATGATCAATCTTGAAGTTACTTTGAAGAACGTCCAGTTTTTTGCATTGAAAATAAATGTTTTGTGAATATGTAAGCCAATTTAAATTATATTATACGTGTAATATTAAGACAAAGATTTGCTTATTTTTAATTAATAATGACGGCTCCAGAAAAATATGGAAGGGAAGCATTTGTGTACATCAAGAACAGTTTTCACTGCACTAATTTATTGACATTTTGTTGATTCGAGGTCCACTGCAATTCATTAAATAATTTTGCATTTATGGTTCTTATAATTTGCTTAACCCATTTTGTTATCGTCAAAAATTACAACATTTTAATTCCATTAGAAAATTTGTATTTATTACGCATATTTGCAAAGAAATATGATGAGATAAACATGTTTCTTCATAAGCAATAAAACAGAAAAAATTCCTTCTGAAATGAAAAAAAATGTTACTAATTAATTAATTTATATACATTACTCATAATATAAAGAAATTGTCAATTGTACTTCGATTTCCTATCCAGGTATCTAACGGCTACGTATAGAGCAGAAAGTTACTTATTTCCCAGTTAAATTAAACACATTATATTTGAAATTTTAATTTTTCAGGCGACCACTTCACATATTCGTAATCAGATCAGCCGCTAATATTTAATGTAATATAATAATTAACAAGAGGAAAGAAACATCTTTTTTTGCAGTTTACGTTAAAACGAATCTGTCACATTGAGAAGAAAAGTGAGGCCTGATTGACTCGGCTCTTTTATATCATTGACTTTTTGAAATAAAACAAGAAAACGTCTATTGAATTTTGTAGTAATTGTATGAGAATAAGATAATCATTACTGGGACATACTAGTTTTAAAGATAATATGATGAACTTCAACCAATTTATATATATAGTCAATAGTGGTAATTCTTTCCGCAGTTTAAGATAAAGGAATTGTTTCTGTTTCTTTCTTTTCACCGATTCATTAAAGAACAATTTCCACAAGCAATTAAATTATCTTTGTAGTTTTCGTTTACCAAAACTCGTTACTTATTTATATTTTAAACAACATTCCTTTCTCTTATTATCCGAATCCAATATTGCAGCGAGTAAGTATATAGGATTATTAAAATATTCTACCTAACTATTTAAATGAACAATTAAGTCTTTAAATAATTAATTAATTTATAAATATATTCGTTATGTTTTTATATATAACTACTAATCATAAATATTTAATTTCAAATTAAAATTTAAAAAATGTATTATTTGGGGAAAGAATAAAATATAGATATCAAGTCCGATGAAACTTCCGAGCTTAAACTGGAAATATAAAAGGGCTCTTTCAGTAATATTTTCTAAAATTATTTCCATCACACATTGTCCTTCAATTGTTTTCAAAATTTACTCGTTAAAGACTTATGTGTTTTTGTTAAACAAATTTCATAATGTAGAAAAGATGTGCATAATTTCTCTTCAGGTAGTTTATTTAACGTAGATTAATAAAATGATAGCAAATTTAATATTTACCAGTTTTTATTTCTGTTACTTCTGATATGAAGTCAGATTCGTGTGTTAAAATTTAAAGTTATCATTTTCAACTTTTAATTTTTGGCATTATAAATTATTTTGAATATATATCTCCATTTTAAATACTAAATACAAGATGAGATTAAGATATGTTTCTGTTGAATTAATAATGACAGCTTCAGACAAATATGGATGGGTAACGTTCATAAAGAGCAATTTCACTCTAGTTACGAGCAAAAGAGAATAATCGCCAAATAGTATAACCTATGTGAAACAAGTCCAATATTAAATATGTACTAAATTTATGCTGGTGATTGTATAATTTCTGTTTCCCAAAAGTTCTACATGTTTAACATTGTGTTCTATTTTTATTATTTGTTCCTGAATCTAATATAAATCAGTACGTAAGTATTAAATATTTCCACATCTATACACTATCCATTTATATGTACTTCGTTAATTTTCAAAATAAATTGGTTTTTTTTGCTCGTTCAGGATAAAATTAGTTTAATCTTAAAACGTCGTGTAGTTTCCCACGTTTTATGATATAATTGCAACTATATATACCATCTGTATTTCTGTAATATTCAGAAATCACAATCACAACTATAATACAAAGAGTTTTTAAGCTTCACTGTAAGCGATAATCAGTGGCCAGCGTTTTTTTGAAGGATTTTTACAATTCATCAATATTTTAGAAAAGAAAATAGCCATCTTCGTATGTCCTAAGTATTCGCAAATTGACATGTATCATTTTGATACATATTATAATTTGATGATCACAAGGAAGATAGATTTTGCATTTTGTAGTTATAGGGGAAAGTTCTTTTTGTTTACATTATTTATTTTATACTGAAACGAATAATACATTCAGCAACGACCATCTTAATTTTAAGAAAAATCTTCATATCTTATAGCAAAATTGTGGCAATAGTATGCCATTATTTTCTATTTTCATAAGATATCCTTTAAATATAGTACGTTGTACACTAACTATTAACTAATAATTTTATTATGCAATCGTCTTTATGCCATAAACATTTAATTATTTTAAAAATGTATTCATGAATAGTAATTTACTTGATTATAGTCAGTACTCTTTGGATATGTAGAAAAGTAACACCGCTTTTAACGATCACGTCCCACCACAGCATATAAATCAGACTTTTACCATCTTTAATTAGAAACATTAAAAAATACTTAACTTTATTTATGCAGTCATCATTTTCTTCATTGCTTCATTTGTTCACAATTTCTTTATTTGAATTGATTCATATAATTAATTATATATTGTATGCAGAGTCTATAAAATTGAAAATTTCCTGATTCATACCGTGTTGCCAACAATAACGTGTACACTGTACAAAATCTTATTGCTCTTAAGCACTTTCTCTTTTCTCATTCTACATGTTTTTATTTCCGTCTCTGTTACTTCAAGATTTTCCAACAAAAGATATCTCAGGCAGCAGCTGTCAGACAGACAACTTCAAAGAGAGAATAGAACAGACAACAGATAAATACTGAAGACAGAGAGTTGCTACACAGAATATCAACGGGGTGTTAAATGTGTACAATAGATGAGCTCGTTCTCTGTTATAGCAGACAACTTTATTAGAAATCGAAGCTGAAATCAATTACGTTTTTGTTTTATGTTCTGTTTGTTTGATCATGAAGTAAAGTTAAAATTTTATCAATTAATTGTTATTTAAGTAAAATAAAGTAATTGGCGCCTTAAATCATGACCCGTCAAGATATTTTGTGAAATTTTGAAACAAACGGGACATAGATTAACAAAGGTCACACAGACGGTACCATACTTTGCATACAGTACATGATCTAATTTCATTATTATTACTGATGCTTTGATTGACGGACTGTTTCCTGAGTTTATATTCCTAATTTGTTTATTTTGTCTAAAAATATAGTTCCACATTTATTTTGCAATTCATTTTCTTTTCTCAATTTGGATTCATAATATCAGTGTGTAAGTATCGAAGGTTAACTGATTTTTCTACTTAGTGAATCCATCAATTTTGTCATCAGTCTAAGTTTGTCAATTAAATAAAGATGATGAAGACTTAAGTTTTATGAAGAATTTATCTAACGTTTTCTAAATGTACATTAAGAGCAGTTTTTAAACTGGATATAGTTAATTTTTATATAAAAGTATTTTATTTATTCATGAAATATGGGTAAAGACTGGATGAAAATTAGATGAACTATTCAATTTTTATAGATTTTATAATAACTGTTTCAAGTTTATCATGAATTTAGAAAGCATGTATATTTTATAATTAATGCAATTTTAATGTTCCTCTAAAAATTGTATCCTTTAATTCATTATTTTCCTTTGTGCTTCAAATACCGGTTTCGAAATCATAGAAAGTAAGCATTTATTCATTACTATTAACCTACGTTATCATTGTTGTATTGAAGATAGATTAGAGAGCCTGATCTCTTCTGCTGTTTTACTGAAATAAGTTCTCGATGTATTTCACTTGAATTCTATTCAAGAAGTCTACACGATAATTACTAATATCAGATGGACATTTCGAAGTAAATAAAATACATCCTGGAGATATGAACTTCATTTCTTCTTTAATAGATTATCTTCCAAACGGGGTGTTGTTTCATAGATAGAAAACAAGATTTATCTCCTGGATAGTACTATTATTTACCAATTTATTTATTCTGTGGTCCATAAAAATGAAATATTCAGTAAAGGCCTCAATTCATTTCAAATCAACAAAATTGGTTTTCAGCATCTTTTAATCTGTACTTCAGAGTGGTAATATCTTCTGTCTAATTGTATCATTAATATTTGCCAATTTTTGGTAGCTATTATACAGAAAGTGATTTTCTTCATCTTTTCTATGATAATTTTTGCAGAAAGTAAGTATCTAACGTTGATAAATTTTATTTAACAATATTATTTATATGACATTGAAGTTTATAGGAAATTATTTTAAAGTTGCACAGGATATATTTATTTAAATCTGAAATACCTTTTTATCATAAGAAAATAAATTTACTAGAACTGTTGAAATTTGAATTTGTTACCAAATATCGCAAATAAATAACTTTAATAACCTTTAGAAATTTCAGCTTATTTTCAATTATTGTGTAAAATGAACAGATTAATTATAGTAAAGATTCAAAAGATATCTCAATGTACTCAATTAATTTTATGTTCAATTTTTTTCATAATGAAAAAGCCATCAGATAATGAGGAATATTTCAGGCTAAAATTAGATTGATACACGTATTTAATTAATAATGGTTTTTAAGAGGAACCTTTTCAAATGGAATTGAAATTCAATTGAAAATTATTCTTTTCAATTATTACCTCAAATCTTAAAATGTAAACATCCTTATAGAAAGTATACTTGTTAAAAGAAAGTTAACTATAGCAATAAGTTAAGCTTTTTCACATGTAACAGATATATGAGATGTGGTGTTGTAACACAGAGATTGCGAGACTTTTAATCTTAGTGATTAAACTGAAACATTCTACGTTTTTCTTTACCTTTTTTACTTGGAAACCAAACCGGAAATGGTTTTATGCTTCTTTATTCTAAGATATCAATGTTTCAATCATTTTCATTCATGAGAAATTTTAAGCTAACTTATCACTTTATCTCTTAAAATTGAATCTAAGTTTTTTTCTAATTAATTAAGTAAAAATTGCAATTTTCATACAATATTTCTGCAATATATTCTCATTACACGGAATTTCGCACAAATGGAGATAATTTTGACAAAAGGTTAATAGTCATTAACTGATCAGTTTTCTTTAAGGTCATATATAAATCTTTCAATTCTTTATGAAAAATTTGTTTGACATTAATTATGTAACGATTTTGTCTCTGTGTGGATTCGCCTACTTTAAGTTTGTAAGCATCAGACATTAACTAAATTTCCACCTTAAATACTATCAAGGATTAAGAACTTAAACTGCTTATGTAAAATAATGAAAACGATTTCATTAATTTAATTATATAATCATCTAAATAGATCGGGAAATCTAAATATTAGATTTCTCCGTATATAGAGTTATTTAAAAAAATATGATGCTTTCATGTTTTAAACAGTGTATTTAACAAACTATCATTTATAATTGCAAATTTAATTATCTTATATCACTGATTGGCCGACAGTATTATGACTATATTTCAAATCATTTACAATAGTTGAACTTATTTAAGTTGTCAATATTATAATCTAAAGATCATGAAGTTTTTAAGATAATGTTAATAATGTCTAATTTTATTTGAAATTCTCTAATCTTTTATGGTGAATCATTTTTTCTTCATTTCTACCTGTAAATATTTGACAAAGGATGTAAGTATGTAACAACTCTTTATTTTTCTATTATACGAATTAACCCAAAATAATCCTTTTTTTAAATTTTAAAAAAAATTATTTCTTTTGCTGCCCAATCGTAATTGTAATATATTTTTTGTATGCACCTGATCAATTTTCATTTTTCATTTGTGAATTTTTCTTAATATATTGCTTCTAAAAGCCCTAGGTGAACTCAGTTGGTGCTCTAAAATCTCATTCCTAACTGTTACCGTGTATCCATCAATTACTGTTTTAATACAATCTTCAACAAAGAGAATCTTTTGCTGCAAATTTTTATTGTTCCTGTGCATATTCCTAGATAAGGAAACGCACGTTTAGAGTTTCCTTTGAATATTTAGTTTTTGATTTACACTAGAAACTCATTATAATAAATTATTATATTATATTGAAACATGGTATCAGTAAATGGAAAATCCTGTACTGCTAAAAGTATGATATTTTTGCAAAATGTTTGAAATAATTCTTAATAAATTATATTCTTTTTTAAATGGATTGAACCAAACAGCGTGTAAGTACCAATTATTTCCTTAAAAGTACATTCTAAAGATTTATTTACTCATTCAAGTTTTTACAAATTTGTTTGATGAAAGATTCAGTTTAACCATAAAATTCGTTAATTTTTCAGGAGTTAAAAGATATGTAACATAATGAAAGTGTATGTTCACCTCAGAGTCTTAATAAATGACGGATTATTTAAGAATGAGATATATGAAGGATATATACTGAGGTTCTCTCGTCTTGATTGTATTGCGAATATTATTTCTATTTCCAATCTTCATCTGATTTAAGAATTCTCAGCAAACAGCAAACCCGCACATTCCTAGCGCGAAGATAATTCTGCATTTCCCGAAAGTTACTTTAGCAAAATTACCCGCGCAGGGAGTTCTAGAATAACTCGTATCGGTTATGCTCGGGACGCCGTGTTTCAGACCCCCGTGCTCCGTTCTCTTTATTTATTTTTTCATTTGCATTACTGGGATAGACCAGCTTTTTTGTGCAAAGGGTAAGTAAATTTATTTTAAAATCCTCGCTGAGTCCAGATTTGGCGCTATCAGCTTTGGACTTGCGACTATTAAGGTGGTCTGGCCAGACGGTGGCGCCCCCACGCGTTTCGATGGCTGACCACGACCGGAGTAGACAGGATAAACACTAAACACAGAAATCAATCAAAAACCGTGGTGTATGTTATCTAGCCCGGCCTGCCGGTTCTCGCTCTATAAAAGAGAGCCGGACACAGCATCGCGCCCCAGCAGTTCTGAGTCGTTCGCAAAAGGACAGCAGCAGAGAAGAGTTACATGGTATAGACAGAGCCCAGGGGATTTATCTATTACAGCGCTTTAACCAGGTGACGACCATTTATCAGCAAGTTACGGTGTGTGCGTTAAAACTCCACAACAGTCATTGGTGCACATTTGTAGAAGAAAGAAGGGAAAAGTCATTTCCTCATAAACATCTGTCTGGTCTCGGATGCTAAAAGCTGAGTCGGGTTAGGGTTCGACTGCGCCACCATCCTGAGAACCTACGACGTTCGTGGCTGTTTCCACCTGTGTATATCTGTTCGAGGCGATATGAAGGATATTGGAGACTGCTTCACACGTTCATTAACAACTTCGTATTGCTGTTTTATCTTCATGATAACATCACTGTTCACCAGTCAGTGAGAAAAAGTAAAGTTGATACCTGTCATGTTTCTAGCCGCCGATAATTACAACAGTTAGTTGGTACCCATAGGTCAATACAGTCGACCCCCGCGTAATTGCGGTTCGGCATTCGCGGCCCCGGTTATTCGCGGAATTTTCCTTAGAACCTAACTAATAATTGTTCGTGGAAACCCCCGCATATTCGCGGAATCGCAAATATCTTCCGCGATTTTTTTATGGCATTTTTCGTGGCAATATATATTTTTTTCACGCCTTTTAAAATATTAACCAGCAGCCCCGCACCATCCCAGTTTACCGCGTGTAGTGTTTCTCTGAGCGTTGTATTTTTTATTAAATTATTATTATATATTTACTGATATTTTTAAATTATACTTTACGTTATATTTTGGCGTTTATAGGCATTTTTATGGACCACGTCCAATATTCGCGGTTTGCCACTCTTCGCGGGTGCTCAAGGGACGTAACCCCCGCGAATACCGGGGGACAGCTGTACCGTGCTATATACACGCAAAGCGCCAACTCCACGTATCTGAGAGCAGAACGTGAATAGTCTTAACTAAAGTATAGGAGGGGGGGATGGGAAAGAAGAGAGAGATGGGGAAGAGAGAGCGAGAGAGAGCGAGAGAGGGAGAGAGAGAGATGGAAAGAGAGAGATGGTTGAGAGCAGGGAGAGATGGGAGGAGAGAGAGAGAGAAGCGATATTGGACACTGTTTCCACGTAGTTATTTAATATATATATTTATTTTAACAACTATGAAAAAACTGCAGAGCCCAGATCAAAGATCATGTGAATGCTCCGCTTTACTTATTCCTTACATTAAAGGTGGTACAGCCTCACCAAAGTTTGTTGCTGTATTTTCTTGTGTCTAGGACTCCAATTTCTGAAGAAATCCGAAGCGATTTTTCTACGGGTTTCTCTCTCTCTCTCTCTCTCTCTCTCTCTCTCTCTCTCTCTCTCGAATTTTCTCTGCTTAGCTTTGTAAAGGCGCGAAGGGTTGCCATGGAGACAGGCCGCTAAGCTCGCCGCCGCGGTTACTCTTTAAATTTAGGCAGAAGTGAAAGACCACCGAGCTACTACTACTGCGTGGTTTCACGTAGAATCCTTTAAAAGGTTTGCATGGAAAAGAAAGAAAGAAAATACCCGCTTGTGTCTTTATCTGATTATCTCTTTAAATTAGTTTGCTCTCTTCCCCCGTTGCTCTGGCAACCAGCTCTTATGTAACGTACATTTGTCGAATTCCCCTCTGGTAGCCGGGCGTAGTTTCTCCCAAAACACCGATTAATACGTTTAATCATCCCTATGTATCAGTCTACCCCTGCCCCTACCCCCATCTTTCGGGCAGGGGTCGGGGACTTTCATCGCGTTGTTACCAACGAAGAGCAAACTCCTGGAAGAATGGGAGCCGGATCGTCGTCGTTGCTCTAGATGATGGGTTGGCGAAAATTTATAGCGATTCCACGAAAACCCAAAACCGCCAGCAGGAGGACGAGCGAGTGAGTGGTCGGCACGCGAACCCATCCTCTGTACGTGCCGAGTGTTTGATTGCGACACACGGAAAGAAACTCTTCGAAAGATAATTTTTTATCGATTTTTCTAGATTCCCAAAAGTAGAACATGATTAATTTCGTCTGTTTCTTGTTAACTCGGACAGTGTGTCAAAAATATCGATCGTGCGGCTAAGGAAGCAAAAAAATCCCAAATATCACCGGAGATGTTGGATCGGTTACAACACACACACACACACACACACACACATATATATATATATATATATGTGTGTGTGTGTGTGGATATATTTCGATTCCTCGAGTTTCCGGTTGTTTCCATGACGTCTGGCCTGAACATTCGGAGCACTGGCGAACAACACAGCCTCGAGGTAACACTTTCCAGCTGATTTCCTTTAATTCGTGTCTTGGCGAAACCCCGTGATGGCATTGCCGGTGCTGCTGTAGTTCAGTTTAGGGTAAACTACCAGAACGGATAGACTGCTTCTTAACGCTACTCGAAGGGCCGGGAAGAACTTTAAACCCCAGCGCTCAGCTTACAAAAAAAAAAAAGAAAGAAAAAGATGAGATAGAAAGAAGGCAGTTTATGGTTGGAAAAGCTTTCTTTCGCCGGCACCAGATTTGTTACCATGGCGATTGCAGAATTTAAATGCAGTTACATAGATAGATCTCTCGGATCGGTTACCGGTCGAGACTGTTTGTGCTGCACGCCGTCCAGTTCGAAGCGATCGTCACATACCAAGAATAAAGAGGGCGCCCTGTCAACCTGGAGAAGATGGGCATAAATTATAGAGCAGCAGGGATACTGGAATCTGATACAGACACGTGGTGGGAGGAGGGGAGGGATGAAACCCCCAGATAAGCTGAGGTTCAGAATTTCTCATGACAAATAATAATAATTTATGGAGACTTGCCCCCCGGGGGGGGGGTGAGAGTTTTCAAACCGATTTTGTTTAGGTTTTTGACTGACTTTGCTTCCGTACAAGAAGGCAGCGTGACTCACGCGAGGGTCCCCGGCGAAAAGAAATGGCTATCAGTACAATCCTTCAATTGATTAATACCGTTAATCCACCGATTAACGATTCTATAACTGGAAAAAAAAAAAAAAATTTGCGCCCTGATATTTAGCCTTGCTCTGAATCTTATTTACTAGTATCGCGCGGGGGCGCGGTCGGCCCAGAGAAGCTGAAGACGATGCCGCGACTAGGCCCGTGATTGAGAAACTATTGTGGACACGAATTCTGAAAAGGGTTAAGCAACAGCGATATTCGCGGTGTTGACTTCAATGAAGAGTATTATCATCTTGCTGTTGTCGATTCTGTTTGTTATTTGCTGCGTATATAGCCATTGGACGCGTGTTCCTGCCTCCTGTCGCACATTTCCTCTCCCGACGCGCGTACACTTTGTGATTCTTGCCCCCCCTTTTTTTTGCATGGTAAAATTATACTAAGGATACCTTTGGCTGCGCGGTCGGATTCGCTGTAGATTTCTCACCGTTGTTGAAAGATGTCAGCATCGACGGGATGAACGCAGTCGAGGTCCGGAGAGACTTGTTCCGCGATCGCTGCCAACGCGATTGTTCACGAGTCAACCGTAAGCAGGGCGTGAGATCGATTTCCAAAGGCCGGAAATGGTAGAGGCTGACCAAGATCAGGACAACAGCTTCTGATGTTACCCGGGACCAGCACTTAAAGGAACGGCTTACCCTGACAGGATGCTGGATCTCCGGCAAGAGCAGCTGGCAACCGCTTGTGTGACTGGTTTGTTTTGTTTTTTCCCGTCAACCTGTGCGCATCAGCCATTCAACCTAGGCGCAAACGAAAGCCCGACTCGAGGCGCGAGACATGACCTCAGGTCCGATAGATCGTGTCCTCTATTGCATAGGAAAAGATGATCCACAAACAAACTCTATGCACCCTCTCCCGGCCCGTGTACGTTATGTTGACCAGTTTAGGAGAGGGGAGAACTGCACTATGGGAAAAACAGGACGTTTTATAGCCACAGCACCCGTGTTGTTCACGCGTAGGGATGGGTACCTGAAAACGACCAGATACCCAGGCATTATGTTCTACAGTGCCACGATGTGGTATTTAGCCGGCCTCCAAGGCATCCCAGAAAGTCTTGCACGTCGACATCATCGTTCGAAACCAGCTATTCTATTTCACGGATATGAGCCGCATCGACACCTTCGGGATGAACTTCATCGCTGTGCGCTACTTCGCCAGCCAGCACCTCAAAGTAAACTCTCTTAAACAAGTACTGCAACGGTGGTTGATGTTCACCATCGGGTCACCACACGATCGCTTTGATATGATCTTCATGGTACACACGGGATATCGGAAGTAGACCAACCGGCATCTTCCGATTGTGGCGAGGCGTTCAACTGTGGCAGACGTCGGCTGAACGCAGGCTCTGTGTAAACTCCGTGGCGGCCGTCAATTGGACTGTAATCTCTGTACTAGTAAATAAGGACAAGGTTCCGGGGAATACATAGCTGTCAGTTTATTTCAATCGATCGTCGTACGATGATTGACGCATTAAGCGCCTGGAAAAGTTAGTGCATACATTTAAAGCGCGTTCTGCCTCCAGGACAGACAGTTCCGGTGGCGATGCATTCACCAAATGCCGGTCAACTTTAAAATCCTTTCCTGCAGAGTGTTCCCTATTAAACTATTTTGAGATTCGGATCTAAGTAATATTCAATCACGTTTAAGATGAGTCAGGGTTTCCATCGCAAAGGTACCAGCAGTCGGGCAAGGAGTTCCATTGGCCTCCTCTTCACCAGAAATGTGAAGTCTCTTGGTGAGGGAGATCATCCCACCGCAGTCGCACAGAGACGAAGTTCGGCGGGATAACTAATTGTCTACAGATTCATTTTTGTTTAGAATAAAAAGACCTAAGCCTGGCACAGAAAACAAACAAGTCAGTCCGAAACAGTAACTTCTTATCAGTCACCCAAGCTTTGTTAGCACGCTGGTCTGGAAAGAGTGGAATCCCATCAACGTCTCAGCGACAATACTCTCCCATTGAGAATGCCTCGCGGTATGTAATACCAAACTTGACGAATATATTGTTATCTCCGCATCTTTGTGGTTTGCGACATGAAGTGCGAAATAAGATACCGGTAAAACAATCACCAGAAAGAGAAACTCCCGAAGAAAAAAAGAGAAGGGTTCCTGCTTTCTCTCGGTTGGGCAGACTATATTATTCCTATTATGTTGATGGGTATTTCGTGCAACATTAAGCAGTTAGTGAATGGCTTTCTTAACAGAGTATACTTATTCGGTTCTTGACGATTTCTAACGTTCAAGTTTCTGATGGCCTGGTCTGCTGTCAGTCCCAACCTAAATTTCGGATTATGACACAAGGAGTTTTGAAGATTCGCCTGCGACACCAACGACGTCTCCAAACCCAGGTGTCAAAACGTCAGCTTCTTTTAGTCTCTTTCGCTAATTCCGCTATCACTCGCTTAGATGCCAGCTACAGACAGGATTTTTAGAATCTTTTTTTTTTTGGTTTATCTCTTCCTCTGAAGGAGGGAACTAATTATCTGATTGAAAAGCGTATTCGATTATAATTAGTTCTTAATTGTTTTTTTGTTTTTTTTAAAAAAAGTGATTGGAAATGTTCTGCAGACGAACGCAATTTCCGATAAATCGTAACTTCGTCTTAAGGCGACAATTGAACAGTCTCTTCAACGATGATGCATCTCGAGTTAATTTGGAGTCTTAAGAAAGTCAGATATTATTTCTTATGCAGTCCGAAATTGTAGGATAATTATCTGCTCTGTTCCACGGAAGGTTAATTACTGCTGAGGGAAAGAATTCTCTCGACGTTGTCACTGCTGCCGTTGTGCATTCATCTGTGGACTCAGGCTTTTGGGCGCATCTTTTCAGATGCAGATCTCGGGGTTTTCTCACCGTGCCGTCCTTACTCATCTGTTTGTTTGTTTGTTTTCCGCGCTCAGGGAAACGCTATCGGCTAGGATTTCTATTATAACACGAGGAAGGTCCAACCAGGGAAAGCCGGAGACCCCGCTTTCCTTCTCCCCCCCTTTTTTTTTTTTTGTTGTCGTCGCGACGTCGCATCCTCTTCCAAATGGGAGATTAGTGTTTCATTTGTGCAGGAATTTCTGCCGGGTATTCCTCGCAGATATCTAACTGAGAGAGAGAGAGAGAGAGAGAGGAGAGAGAGAGAGAGAGAGAGAGAGAGAGAGAGAGAGATGACGTCAGTTCCAGAGAAAGCGAGAGAGAGAGAGAGAGAGATGACGTCAGTTCCAGAGAAAGCGAGAGAGAGAGATGGGGGAGAGAGAGATGACGTCAGTTCCAGAGAAAGCGAGAGAGAGAGATGGCGTCACTACGAGAGATAGAGATCAAACTGCTAGTCACACATGTACCGTCGCCTGATGGCGATGTGTGTGTGTGTGACCACCTGGGTAGGTGTTCCGAGAGTCAGCCAAGGCGACGCTCTGGGTGAATTCGACAGATATCTCAGTGGCTGAAGCGATATCAGCTCCAGCGCCGTCCCTCTATTTACCGGCACTGGAGGGAAAACAAAAAACGGTAACCCTGTCCGCCATCTTGACGAAAAGCTACAACTTGCCAAACGTTAGCCAGGCCGAGTCGAAGCCATTATACTCGAACCGAACCCCACCGTCTCTCCCCCCCCCTCCTCCGGGCGAAGACGGCTTATTTGCAGTCGAAGTGTTGGAAACCGAGGCGTGGGAAAAACAACAACAACAACACGATTAGTACAGTGCCAGGCCCCAATTATCTCGCCTCACACGGAAAGAATGCGTCGCCACCAAAAAATATAGACCTCTTACGAGTTATTTTAAGAATTGTTTTCGTATCGATTTTCCGCCGTTGTATGCCGCATATTGCTAGAATTCTGAAAAGAGAGAGAGGGGTTTAAAATAAGTTAGTCGTTCTATGGGCGAGATGAGATGCGAGCGGGACCCGTATCTGAGCGGGGCATCTTTCTTCGCCCATCGCGCCGTGCAGTCTTCAGAACCGAACTTCGCAGCCCCCGCTCGGCCAGCTATGCGCATAATTTGGCTACGGCCCGTCGGTCTCTGTGTGTTCGTGGCATTCCGCACCGGAGGGGCCAAAAGCGCCTGTAATACGAAAATGCCATTCTTACGGGAAGTATGCGGGCTCGCTATCCCAGCTATTCGAAACGGGGCCTTTTTCTGTCAAGACAAATCATTTGACATTTTGGTCAAACTTTCGGCATGAAAGACTCTCCAGAAAGTTAATCTCAACCGCTGATTGTCTAGCGTTACCCCTTCCACTTCCCACCAACACCCCCCCCCCCTCTCTCTCTCTCTCTGTCTTCTCTTTCCATAACCTACGCGAAACTCGACCAAACTACGATTACACGGAATCTTTTTTTTTTGTTTTGTTTTGTTTGTTAAACTTCTTATACAAGGCAAAAACTCCGGGACAAGCCGGGAAAATGTCAGGCGACGCAGGAAAAGGCTGACAGACTGAAACCGAGCTCAGACAGCGACCGGATTCAATCATCGCCGCCTCGGTTCTTCTTATTAGACCGCCCAGTCTCGCCTCCTGTCAGCGCGGTCTAACGAGCCGATTGGATGCATCTCTTGGCATTCGGTTACGTCATATTCGCTTGATAGCCACTAACTGCTGATGTTTCCATGTAGCTAAAAACCTCTCGCCCCCTTTTCTGTAGTCAGTACGTAGGTACATGGGATGGCGTGCGATCTATCTTTCCGCGCTTGGAGTCAACTAAAATGTAGCTTTCATTTTTTGATTATATATATATGTGGCGCAAAGTTAACGGGCATAATCGGATACGCCAGACAGAAAAACGCGATTATTAACAGGAAAATCTCAGCATTATTTCTTTTTATTTTGCTGATGACTTTTAATATCGCGAACATTTGCTAGTACCAAAACCCCTGTTCTGATTTAATGTCTTCTTACCGGCAAAAAACGAAACACTAGAATAAAGCCACCTACAGAAAGTTTACAGTATTTCCTGACTCCTTGCGAAGACAAATCCGTATATCGCTCCAACCCCACGAGTTTCGTATTACGTGTATTAATATAAAACAACCAGTTCCACACAGATACTGACCAGTCAGTACTTACAGGCTGGGACTCCGAGTAGCATAAGGTAAGCAAAACGGACGGGTGGTCTTCGAATGGTTATCATGTACCCGTCTAACTTACAGCCGATGTCAAACCGGTCCAGTGTTGCCAGTTGTTTTTCTTCTTCTTTTTAAGCATAGGAAAGATTCTGGACATCAGATGGTACTTTGTTCCTCATCATTTGCAGAAGCAATATATCTGAGCAGATGTGGATTTTAATAATTCAAAATGAATGTTACCAGGATGTGCTGCTCTACTCAATGGAAAACTTACCTTAAACATTTTTAAAAAAAAACAAAACTCGGCGTTGTCGATATTCGTTAAGCGAGGATTGTCTATAAATATTCACATATTACTTCTGGATTTCCGATAAAATCCTCCGCAGTTTGTCATCGACCCGGAAAAGCAGTTTCTTCCAGATATCTAGCAAGAAAACCCTCCTTCACCTTAAAAGCATTAGAATTAGGTCGTTAGGACGTGTTATGCTCGAACTGTCGTCTCGATATTTGAGGGAATAGTGTTTTTCTCCGAAGGCATCACCCGTTTCGACATCGACGGCAAAAACCGGGGGCGTCTTCTGGGGCAAAAGTAAAGATACGCATGCAGAACAGTTCATGAATAATGTGGCCATCTTCAATCAAGGGAGCACTTGCAAATGTTTTCGTTTACGCGTAACAAGTCACGTGACATCTCAACTCGCGCAAAAGAAAAACAGCTTTTGTCTAGCTTTGATTTTTTTTTATCTGTCGGGGTGCTAAACTAGTACGGACAGGGTTAAAACGTAAAAAAAAAAACAGGTTCTTCAGTTAATACCAATTTATAGGAAATTTTGGAAACCCCTACCAGCATTCTGTAAACCTCGAAGCTGTTCGTCACTATATAAGAATAGTTTATCTTCTCTCCTTGATCGAATAATTTTTTAGACAAAGTCGTAATTGATTTTTTGATGCTTCATCTAAACTGACGTGCATTTATTTCAAGATAAAGCATCTTCCAAAAAAAACCAACAACAACAAAGTAGAAATAATGGATAAGCGTGGTTCATTTTATTCGCCATCAATTTAAGGTTTTTTTTTTTTTTTTTTAAAGCTTTACTCTGGTAAATCGTTCCGATATCAAGAGATTTCGTTTCCCCAGAAAGTATCGAGCAGGCTACGACTAACACCGCGTTTAGATATAAGCCAAGA
The DNA here is from genome assembly GCA_018389105.1 of Nautilus pompilius. Classification (NCBI taxonomy): domain Eukaryota; kingdom Metazoa; phylum Mollusca; class Cephalopoda; order Nautilida; family Nautilidae; genus Nautilus; species Nautilus pompilius. The sequence goes on from JACATO010002442.1 coordinate 42,340, forward strand.
TTTCTGAAATGGCTAATCCGCACTCCCGCTACAACGTCCTCGTATTGAAGTTTTTGTTGTTGTATGTAGTGGAGAAGGCTTCTAGCCGGAGACAAGTCGGTCCAAAATCTGTAGCATCCTTCCTTAAACCAGCTGCGTCAACACCGAGCCGCTCATCCGACGGCTTCTTTAATTCCACGGGCGCGTTCAGACGGTCGCTTTTCCGAGGAGCTTCCGCAACTGTTTCCCCGGCTGGCGTTTTCCCGATGTCGAGTGGCAAACGCACGAAGCTTTCGTTCTTCCGGAAGAACAACCCTGTGGCAGTTCCTCTCGGTTTCGGCTCTATTCGCATCGTGGCGCGATTCAAAGGAAACTCAGAACATGTCGAAAAACTCTGATTACGAGCATTTGGCTGGCTGTTGGGGAGGGGGAATGAACACCGCTATTGCATAACCGCGACTTGTAAAGTCGCCATTCGCCTAACTATCCAACGCCAGATGAGTTCAAAGTATGATTACAGACCTCGCCAAAAGTGGCCGATCTAAGTACATTTGTAGGGCCATAGCGGTTCAGCTGCTGCTCCGAAATCTAACTTCCACCGACGGCAAACAGCTCAGTGCTACTGGAGCTTACCGGAGAGAACAGCAGCATGGTTATATTTAATGGAAGCGGCATTAAGTTAATTATCTACTGTAACTAAATGTATTAAAGTAATCAAAGAACCAAAAAAGAAATGAGCTTTGATAGAAGCGATATCCGTGCACCGCCGTGATTACTGGGTTTTATGGTAGGGGGAGGGGCAAACAACCACAGAGGAATTATACGTTGGCATAGCGAATGCGATTGCTGAAGAAAACGATACGCGTAAGGTGTCGTCCTAGCGGCTCTCGGAGAAGCACCAAGCCTCTCGGACAACAGTGTGGTGAACAAGGACGTGATGGCAGAATTCACGAAGTAAATTACAGAATAGAAGGGCACATGGCCGTAAGAAACATTGAAGGTAATGAAGTTTATCGAACCAATCACTGTTAGCAATTTTATCGATCTGTTATGTATAATTAATAGATCTTTTAAATTGATAAAACGTTGAATCCGACTCGATTTAACGATCTGTAATCTAAGCGCCAGACGTACTTCCTTCACGGGTCTACTTAAAATAGGCTTACTGCCGACTGAGACAGGTCGGCAAACCGTGCTCAGGTATACGGATCAGGTTCTCGTTCGAGACTCAAATTTTGTTGTTATGAAGGACATTACGGAGCAGAGAGCTGACCAGGTTCGTTGACGGCTCAAGTTAAAAAACTGTCCAATGCGCCCTCGTTGAAAAACGCAAATTAAGAGAATCACTTCCCCTTGCACAGACGCTATTCGCACCTGTTTCAGGTATTTTAACGAGCAGCTCTCACTGTCTACGCTTCCCTGCGCCTTAACTCCAGACCAGCCGGATGTTCACGCGTAATCTCGCACCCGATCCGGTTTCGCCTCGTCACCGGGGCTCTCACAAAACCAAATCACTTCCGGTGGTCTACATCTTCCTTTAATATTTTCAGCATCTAACTCGGGGTTACAAGAGCAGACCCGCGGCGCCTCGTGCATCTGTTACAGAAGATAACAGTTAATGACTTTAAAATCCAGCAATCAGAATTAGACCGAACCGACGGCCTGAAGGCGGCTTCCACAAGGAAGAGTGAGAATCAGAGACGAGCCGTAAAGCGGGTATAGTTTTATGTTCGAATGCCAGTTCAAAGATCAAACTACAGAAAACGATTTCCTTTTTTCCGATGTTAATTAACACTTCAAAGACATGTTCGAATCTCCGCCGCGCGCGCGCGCGCGCGCTTGTTTGTTTGTTGTTTTTTTTTTTTAAGATCGGGATGATGGAGAGATACAAGTCCCGAAAACAGACGTTCCGCCGCTACTACCGACTGAAGCCGCTTCCGTACCCTCTCCCATACGGTCCTGGTGTTCTGTGATCGTAAAGGTATCCACCTCCCCTTACCGGACCCCCACTGCTCTGGTTCTCGTACCCAAAACTACTGCCCCAGCCAGCGACATCTTGCTCGCTGCAACCGAAGTAACCATCCGACGTACCCGTGTTCCACGTCCTGCCCTGGTCCCACCCCTGGCTCGTGGTGTAGGCGGTCGCGCCGTTCCAGTCGGCGCCGTACCCTCTCGCCCTGCCACGCCCTCTCCTCCAGACGCTCCGCCGTTGGTCGCCCTTGGACACGGCCTTCTTCACCTCCACCTCCTTGCCGCAGACGGAAATCTTGCGTCGGAGGACGCACTTGTCCACCGAGTCGTAGTCGAAAAACGTGACGAAGCAGAAGCCCTTCCTCTTGCCAGTCGCCCTGTCGCTGAACACCTCCACGTTCTCGACGGCGCCGAAATCGGAAAAGGCGTTTCTGATGTCGAGCTCGCTGGCGTCGGCCTTCAGGCCGCCTACAAACATCTTCTTCACCGTCGCGTGCGACTCGTCGCCCTCGTTCCGCGGTATGGCCCGCTTCGTGTCCAGCTCCCGTCCGTCCAGCTCGTGCGGTCGGTTTCTCTGCGCTTCGTCCACCATCGAGCTGCACTGGTAGGTCACGAATCCGAACCCCCTCGATTTACTGGTGGCCGCGTCCCTCACCACCACGCAGTCCACCACCACGCCCCACTGCTCGAAGTGGGCTCGAAGGCCGTCATCGTCCGTGTCGTAATTCAGGCCGCCGATGAACAACTTGCGGAATTTCTCCGATTCACCCTCCATCAGGGCCGTAGCGAGAGTCGTTTCCGTCGAAGTAAAAACTAAACCCCCCCTTTTTTTGTTGTTGTTGGTCTCCTCCCCTCGCCTCCAACTGGTGACTTTTGGAAACAATACTTTCACTGAATTTACGTGCGCCCACCTGGCGAAATCAACACCCTTTTGATATTCAGATTTACTGAGATCGCATCTGGACGTCGAGAGGAAAAACCTTACGGGCTTCTCTTTTGTTTGTGTTTTTTTCAAAACAAATATTACTTTTGAATTTATTCATAATATTTCATTTAGTTATTCATCCAGGTCGCTTTCCCGAATATACTGAAAAAAAGGAAGAACGAACTTTGTTCTTTTTCTGTTGTATGTAAATACATCAACCGTTAGAAACTAATATGCAAAAGTAGCGAATTAGTTGTTATCGCTATCGCGCTTTTTTTTTTTGCAAAGTATTGTACGCAGACTAAGTAAAGATTAGGTTAATTGATAATTTAACCAATATGTTTGTTACCGTACTTTTTTGATCGGTTTGTATTTTGATCTGAACGCCTAAAGGTACAATAATTCGGTCGGTTCCCCTGTTGATCTCTCGGGGATAATTGATAATTCGATCACTTTCCCTTTTGCCATCCCTAGGGCAGTTAAACTTATCCTACGTTTAAGCAGGTTATTAAGTAACCTTTCTGCATTCGGCTACTATTTCAAGACGCATATAGTGAAAATGTGTTGATAGAGGGGGAGAAGAAATGTCGGTGTTAAGGTGGCGCTTGTTCGAGATCGAAAACGAGATTTCACTGCTAATTAAAAAAAAGACTTCCCACAATGCAATGCTACAGAAACTGACAGAGAGCTCAAAAACTAATCGCCATAAAATACGTTCAGGATTTGGTTTTACCTGAAAAATTGATTTTCTTATATTAATTTTTTTTTGTTTCTATGCATCTACTATTGTATTATTATTATTATTATTGCTTATTTTATCTATCTTAAATTTTGTTATATTTATCATCTTTTGGTGGTCGCGAGTCTATTTCAAAAAGAACACTTTAGTAGACAAATATATAAACAGAGGGATGGACAAGAAAAACGAAGCGTATTCTTATCCAATAAATAAACAGGAAACTTAAATAATGATTTAGTGCTTAAAAATGCAAGAGAAAGTTTTAAAAGTTAAACATTTCTATCTTTCAATTTGCCCTGAAAAATATTCATCGTGTAACAAAAACGGCGTTGTCTTCTTTATCAAGCGGAATCTTACTTATTAATTCCTAGCTCTGTACTATTTCTCCCCCCCCCTATTACCCCGAAGTTTAATATTCTTTACATCTAATCAGAAAGCTCAGGGATTAGATCTCGGCCATTTGCGGATGGAAAGAAAAAGAAAAAAAGATGTTATCTCCCTTTGCTGATTATCTAAATAATCATGAGCTTCCAGAAGGTAACTCTAATCTTAAAAACCATTTAAAAAAAAAACACCAAACAAACAAACAAACAAACAAAAAAAAAAACATTATATATATATAATGTCCTTAAAACTTATCTTCCCATACACATTTCGTATCTGAGCTTCGCCTGTTTGTGTATTTACTTATTTTTTTCTCATACTAGATAACAAATTATGTGAGAAATTAGGCTCTTATACGGAGTTAACTCCCCACCTCGCCTTATGATTATCGGCATAATATTACACGTTAAAGCGCGTTCCTTTGTTATTTTCGCAACGTTTGAGACCAGATATCGCAGTTACGTATTCTTAACTTTAAGAAGAGACGTGAAATTATTCGAGGATGCTTTTCTAAATAAATCTTTCATCCATCTAAACTAAATATATATAGAAAATGAAGATAATCAGTAAATTAACGGCTCAGCCATACGTGAAGCTTTAATAGCTGTTCAGACATCGGAAGAGCTGTTGAGGTCGTGACGTTCAGGCGCAAGTCGCTCGGTTCGCCGCCATTACGCACGAGCAATAACAAGCCACGTGTGTTTGGTTAAAAACTAGATTCTTTCTCTCTTTTCTGCCCCGAAATTCGTCTGACGACGAGCGACTGCTTAGCCACCCCCGCTTTGATCACATAAACGTGTTCGAAGAATTCACGCTATTTCTGCATCGGTTTCTCGTTTCCTTTTCTTCCAAAAGCGATTGCGGGTCGTGGATGACCGTCCAAGTGTATTTATGTCGTTTTAAATCCTTTTCAAAAATTGTTTCTTATATATATATATATATAACTCTACGGGAAAGATACTAAGTTAAACCGTGTTTTCACAGTTAGCTAGTTCATCGACATTGGCTTTCAGAAGTTAACCAACAAACAGGGATAATTTCAAAATGGCTGAAGTTGTCTTCACCAAACGATGAACGCGACGGACTCCCCCCTTCTTGTAACAGCTCTAATCAGAAAAACATGTAAATGACAAATAAATGTTGTTTCGGGCGTTAATGAAGACAAGCAGGAATTCGTGAAGACTGTGAACAGATAAACTGGACGTAATAAGTAAGGTATGTGGCTCCCTCTGACGGCAGTACGCGACTCGCGGACGCTCGTCAAAGGTAAGCTTTGTATCCGCTCCCTAACCACTTAAATTTTACCATCCTCTGTCTATTCCCGGATATTCAATTCTTTTCTATCTCTAGTCATTAACAGGTTTTTTTTTTACAAAATGCAGAAAAATTTTAAATAAATAAATCAATTGAAACTTAGTATTTGAGATACATGACGTCAAACAGCTTATCTCTAATTATTTGGCGCAGTTATTCACAGACGTGGGGAAAAGATACCTGTTTATGTACCTTTCGATTTCGGCGGAGATCAGTTTTCTCTGTGTGTTGAAGTCCTACCAATAGAACTAATCCGATTAGCGCCTCAACGAAACGGCGAGACGAGACCAAGGCACACAACCTCGTCTTGACTTCAGTTCCTGACAGCGTCTATGATTAAATCTCGGCTGGTTTGTCGCCACGTCATCCTTGTTGCCGGTAAGAAAGCCAAAGTTGCGATGTCTCTGTAGTATGGGACATCAGAATTCCTCACGTACCATCCAGTCATGCGGAATACCCGCGAAATTTTCTGTGTGGACCAGATTACATGTAGATTTGAGACTACTCGCGAACGATTTTCATATTTCTTATCATTTTACAAATTGATTGTCACGGGTAATACTTTGTCTGTCTTCAGTGCTATTTAGTTGTAGGCATTGGTGGATTGTCTAGCCTTTGACCAGTCACGTGCGGGTTCACGTCTTTAACACGCAAGGCAGTTGAAGGGTGGCCCTGGGTTTTTGCAACCGACGCTCTTTTGCTTATCCTTTCTCTCATCATCACCTGTTCGCTCATGTTCCGAGATGCTAATGTCATCGGGGGTCAGTTGCCAAATTTCCCTGCTGTCTTCACTTAGTCGCGAGTTTTGTATTTCTTAAACGTTTCTACTTGGAGTGCTTTCGTTTCGACTTTTAAAAGCAATTTCTGCGCTTTGTCTTCCCGTAGAGCGCTGTTCTCGGTAGACTGCGGTCCGATCCACCCGCAGGCCTGTACTGTGCTAACCCGATCAGTGTTTCAAAGCCGACCCGTGTTCCGCATCATGCCGTGTCACTTGAGACCCGAAATTTTCCTTGACCCGCATTGTTTTTCTTTACAGTTTTCGCCCTTAAACTAAGATCATTTTATGTTTACTTATGTTATGTTTTCTGAAAAAAAAAAAAAACGGAAAAAGATTTAGTGGCATCGTTATAAAGGTCCAGGACTCTTATCAGTTTTCCAGACAATGAGGGTAAAGCGTATTAACCCTATCACTACCAACCACGCTGAATCTATTTAAAGAAGTGGTTTCATTTATTCCCCCTATTTTATTTTTTAACTAATTTTCACTGACGAAGACTTCCTATTGGAACCTAAACTTCACATAGTTATTCAACCACAAATATCATTACCTGGAGGAAAAAAAAAAAATTCTAAAATATCCTCTGCAAAGATATTTCGTTTTAATTATTTTTTTTTTCTTTTCTCCACCAAATATTTCTGTTCCTCATATCTAAGCAACCGCAGTAAATGAGGACCCGGAGCGAGCTCTGGTCACGGATGATTTGACGTGCGCCGAGCATAAACCTCTGATAAGCTGATGTAGTTCAGCGGTGCCAAGGGATAAACGAATTCCACAGCCAGCTCAACACACGAACTGCTACCAATGATGCAAACTGATAGCGCGAAAAATGTGTAACTTACAATTTGATTAATTTGTCTTAATGACTTCCAAAGATCGACTGTATTCAACAAATCACCAGACTCCAATTTCTCTCGCTTCCTCAGCTGCACGTGATGGATCCTGATTTGTGTTTCACGGAGAAGAGATACACCTGCTGAAGCGGCGTTTTGCAACAGGGCGGTGTACACGAAAAGAGAAATTACCACCCACCACTACCCTGTGATGAGATGCGCAAACTTTAGTTACGTGTAACACTCCGATTTTACGTCGGGCGGGGAGGATACATTGTTATGAGTCCATCACTCTCTTCTCTTGGCCAGTTACTACTTTTCGCCCCGTTGTGTTTTACGGATGCTCAAAACATACTTTTTCTTTTTTTTTTAATCCGTTAAAACAGAAACCCTGTTTATCCACCACCTGACACAAAGCATCCCAAAATAAATGTAGCGAGCAAGTCCTTTCCAGTTAATTCTGTCAAAATCCGTTCATTCTCGGTTCTTTATATATATATATATAAATGAGTAATAGAGTTGGAGATTAATAACTAGAGAGAGAGAGAGAGAGAGAGCATTCAATTAACAAACTTTCGCATTGCCAAAGCCTTTTAACTTAACCTTTAACCTTTCTAACATTTGCTCTCGAAGAAGTCCTCAGTAATCACGAACCAAGCAGCTTGGTTTATCTAATTATAAAATCGCACTGGATCTTCCAGCTTCGTGACGGCAGCGAACGGGAAAAGGCCAATTCGGTTAGCCAGTCGACAGTAAGTAGCTGACCTCATGTTTCCCCACAATTGCGGAGGATCGGAAGTGACGTCATGACCGGATGCGTAAAACCACCCAATTACTGTCCTAGTCTGAGCTACCAGAGTTATGCTGTGCTGAAATGCATTGAGTTCTGACAAGGATAGGGGGCGCTAAGCAGCGTCCTTGTTGCTTACACATGGTGCAAGGAAACTGTTTGCGTAGATTGGCCAGTGATAAGAAAATAATACAAACAACGTCCCAGCGGCAGCTCGGCGCACTGATTGTTCTTTCAGACCCCAAGTCTGACTCCTGCCGTAAACTACCAGAAGCTGTTGTTGACAATAGAAGTGCTAACAAGTTTAAACTTGGGCGCTAATCAATATTTCACTAGCTCCAGGCCTCGTGCGATGTCTTCCTGTCTCATTAACTACGTCAAAGCTGGTCGGGTTGAAAAAAGAAATATAAAGTAATAATTAAAGCGAATAAACGATGAGTAACCAGTTTATAGAAATTAATGAGAGAGCACTGAAGACGTTTTTTTTTTTTTTTTTATCGGCTTGACTTTCTGCAAAGAAGGGAAAGCGATGCCCGAGCCAATGAGAAACGCCCCATCTCTGCATCCTCGATCGGCAGGCTGTTTCGACGCCCGTGTTCTCGAGTTTAACCGCGCATGCGCAACATTGGAGGACACGTGACGTTGGATTGAACCCGACCTTTGTTTCGTTTAAACAAGTGATCTCACGTTATATCTTCGCGACCTCGAGACACAAACCTGCTCCACGATGTCTATGAGGGGCACGTGTTTTCCAGCGGGTCTGTCGTCCATCCCCCACCCATCGTAGCGACGAGAACGATAACGATCTCTGCATGCGTCCTGGCACCGATCACTTATATTCTTGACCAATTACCTAGTAAACAGTAACCGTCTACACAGGGTGGCGCAGACCGGAAACACTATTAACGTCTTCCACCATTTTTCTATCTTATTTTGACTTTCTTTGATTTTAGAAAAGTGAGTTATATATATTGTAAAAGTGATGAAATGCACTTTTTATCTTCATAAAATTTCGGTATGACATAGTAGGATTTAATAGAGTGAGAATAAATATAGCGAAGAGTACAGCGGAGGGTAAGTCGCTTCCCGGTTATGCTTGGATTGTAGTCACACGCACTTTCTCTTGGGGGCCATTGGATGGGCTTCCTAGTCGCCGGAAGCCAGCCTGCGCGCCCAAGGTGTAGCTGTTGAGGGCTGGTTGTGCATCGGACCCATCCTAATGAAATCTAAGTGAAAGCTGCTTGCCAGACATTCTTGTGTAGCTGTGGGAGAAAACCGGAGAGCGCGTAGGGAAGCATACTGCGGAAGGTTTCTGCCAAACAAGTCGGCCTACAAAGGGGATGAAATTTGGGCCCATATAGAGAGCTGATCGGTACAGTGTGCACTGGCCATTGGTGTCAATATGCACACGATACTTCAGTACATTATAATATGGCAGTGTTTAACACAAGATAAAATACACGTGGTATGGTCCAGTAAAAAATAAAGCTGAAGTTTATTACAATAAGATATAGTATAGCAAAGTATATTATAGGTTAGTACAGTGAAAAACTAGCACAGTATGGTTTACTACATTATCCTATAGCCTGATCTGAAACAGCGAAGTAGAGTAGATATAGTATGGTATAGCATATGATATAATGCTCCGCTATATTAATAGAGGGGGAACATTTGAGAAGATCTCGCTTAAAAATAAGGTTACAAAATAGCGACACAACCAGCAATCCACTCGATGGTAAACACAGCAGGCTACAATGATAGCTTCACTAAACGTACTCCCGTTGCTAAGGAAGAAACATTTGAGCGGGTACTACTATGTCAGGTATCGGTCCGAAGGCATCAAGATAATGCGGCGTTATAAAACCACGTTCAACAAACAGCAACTTTCTTGGCCCTGACAGAGAAATATCCATGGGTGATCAAGAAAACCGGAAGTGAACAAAAGCATATTTGAGGATATGTTCCTATGCATTAGATTTCAGAGAGTAAGACAAACACTTTAAATTTTAATAACCAAAATTTGCAACTATGTACAGTAATCGTGTTATAATTTTATTGCTATCGGGGTTGGTTTTGAACGGGTTCAGGTCGGTTTGACAAAGAGCAAGAAGACTATTTAATACACAGTCGCTTAGATACCAGTAAATGAGAGTAACTGCATTAATTTTTTTTCTTCTCATTTTGCACCCTTTTATTTCATTCCTGCTTAGTAGGTAATAGTTTTTCTTCGATGAAAAACTCAAAATCAGTCGACACCTTTTTTCTTTTTTGTCCGTGCGTGTGCGTCAGTTCTGAAAACAGAAAGAGGTCCTGCGATTTCCCGAGCAGACGGCACGCTGGGTTCAATTACCGCCCCTGACTGCGGCTCTTCTTTCAATGAGATATAAGGCTGTCAGCAAAAATGGCTCTGGAAAGGGGTATGCACGTAATGTTTTGAATGTGAAAAGATTTCATAAATCAAATTATCAGAAAATTCCTTTACCTTATTGTTGTCATATTTACAAATACCATTTAAAATAAAACGTATTTCTTTCAGGGTTCTGCTAACGCGGAGAAATGAGGAGTAACCCGATGAGAAAAGCGCCAAAGTTTTGTCAAACTTATATATATATAAAGCTGTTCTCTCTCTCATCTCTCTCTCTCATCTCTCTCTCTCGCTCTCTCTCATCTCTCTCTCTCTCTCTCTCTCTCTTCTCTCTCCATCTCTCTCTCTCTCTCAATCTCTCTCTCTCTCTCTCTCTCTCTCCATCTCTCTCTCTCTCATCTCTCTCTCTCTCTCTCCATCTCTCTCTCTCTCCTCCATCTCTCTCTCTCTCAATCTCTCTCTCTCTCTCTCTCTCTCTCATCTCTCTCTCTCTCTCTCTCCTCTCTCTCTCTCTCTCTCTCTCTCCATCTCTCTCTCTCCCCTCATCTCCTCTCTCTCTCTCTCATCTCTCTCTCTCTCTCTCTCTCTCTCTCTCTCTCTCTCTCTCTCTCTCATAATTTGGTATAAATTGTTTTCTAAAAACACCAAATTTTGCATATATGATTAGAAAACTTTATTTATATTCACCGAAACCGCGATCCAAAATAAAACCTGCTGATATTATAAAATACTTGTATATTTTCTATAATATATTTCTATTCAGTAACCCCGAACGAAACCGGAACCTCATATCGCCCATTTGAGGAATATTTCGATGGAGTAAAAGGGCTCCCCATCTTCGAGAGTCGCGAACTTATACCAACCGGGCAAATTAATTAGTTAGAGCGGAACGGTCATCGTCGCCACAGCGGGCCCAAGAGCGCTGCCGAAGAATGCCACCTATTTACAAATCGAGCGATAACGATCACAAACTCCATATATTAAGCACGCGGTTATCTGAACGGAATCGGCGCGCGCGATCCGAGATATGCGCAGGACACGGTACCAGCTCCTATTCTATCATCCGCGGCCGAGGAGGAAAAACGAGAACAATTTGGATATGGGTTTAAAACAGACTCGCCAAAGACGCCGATCTGGGTAACTAATTAGTTACGGGTAGAATTTCTTTCAACGCTTTCATTGACTCGTCGTCTTCTCCCCCCCCCCCTCGTCTGGCGCGTTGGGTAATCGCTTACCGTTTGATGAAAGCAGTTTCTGCTATGTTCGAGACGGTGTCGTTCTCTTATCCCGGTATTCGTCATCTATTTATAATAGTGCCGCCGCAAACGAGTCAGACATGCGCCGGCTTTGTCATCGAGGAGACAGCTTCCATAGCCAAAGATCCCGGTTCCCACTTCCTCCCCACCCTTTTGTTTCATTTGGAGCAAATAACGAAGAGACGTCGCAGATTTAGCATGGATAGCGGACGATTGACCACCTCGAAGATCGATTTTAAAACGAACCAAGAATAAATTAATACGTCTAGAAGTTTGCTTCTCTGTACCGTCTTCAGTCCGGCCTCTTTAAAACACACGTTGTAAATCCTGCTCTCTATTTACCGTTGTATATTCTGCTATCGGTTTTATAGCCGCCACTCAGGAAAATATCACCCACCCATACCCCAAATTCTTCTTACACCGAGGTGCTGTCGTTCCGATTCGCTTTACAAGCTGTATTATGACGAGTCGTTGTTGGCTTACACAGTTCAAAAATTATCTGAAGTTTCAGATGCTTTACCAACTTAATTAATACAGTTATTCAAAAAAAAAAAAAAATTTAAAAGAATTCTAAAATCCAACGCTACGGAAGCCAAGCATCGAAACAAGAATAAAATGGATTCCTACACGGAGTTGATAATCCACATGAGTAACATACTAACATTTGCTTGATTTAACGGTGGCATTAACATTATAAACGGCTGTTTCACAAACCAATTAACATTAAAAAAAAAATATATATATATATAATAAATAGTGTCCTATGCTTTCTTGTTGGTTCTGTAACTCTTTCTCGGACAAAATCTTGCCATTATTATTTAATTAATAAAAATTAACTATTGGTTCATTTTGTCACGGAAACTGTAATACACGCAAACTTAGAGGATATGAGTACTCAAAGGTAAGAAACAATAGCGTGGCTAACAATCCAATGGGAAACTTGAAAGATCACCTGGTTCTACACCGTTGCTTGGATTCCAAGATCGTCTCTGTGATAAGGCCTATAAGAAATTTTGGCATCAAGAATTAGAGCCATCCTTGCTTTCTTTTTCTTATCTATTTTGGATGATAGTTTGATTATAAGTTTGAAATCAAACTGCCCGATGTTTATATCAAAATAAAAATAAAAGAACATTAATCTGAATATTCATACAGAATTTGACTATTTCATGCAAGACATTAAATTGAATAGATTAGCTTAATTATATTATTATATTCAGTACACTACAAACAGAAACGCATCAAAAGGATCTATGTAATATCACGTTCTAAATGTATTCCTTGTTTAAATTATTTCATACAAAAACATGAAAAAAAAACAACAACAACAAAAAACATTCTTTTAAGGAGCGATGACCGTAATATTAAAATGTACAATATTTAATTTATTCTATCAGTACAGAACAAACGTGAATATTCTTTTTTAGGAGAGAGACACCAGTGCACCATCACACAATGCAACATTTAAATATTGTATATAATACAGTACATTCAGAAACATTATTTTTGTGGGTATGCAACACTATTAAACTATACAATATTTTAATTAGTCTACCATACAGTACAAAAACACATTTATAGAGGTAATGCAATAATTAGATTCTATCACAATATATTATTTAATTTATTCCATATAATTCAGTAAAATCTGAAATATTCTATCATTGTATCAATAAAACACCGCACTATTACACTATACAATATCTGGTTTATTCTATACTATACAGTACATAGAAAATAGCAATAAATACAATAAATACAAGAAAAAACAAACTTTCATAGGAAATATTCAGCACTGCAGTATACCATCTATATAATACAGTACATTAAAACATATTAATACAAGCTATGCAATATTAAATGCTAACACTACACAATATGTAAGTTATTCTATACATTACATTGCAATAGAACTATTCTTTCAAAAGAAATGTGCAATGGCACACTATAGCATAGGACAGTATTTAAGTTATACAAGTCTATACAATACCAGTAAAAACCATTTCTATAGAAGATATTCAACTCTGTACTATTCAATATACATACACTATTGGATTATTTTATGTAATGCAGTACATACTTAAACACTCTTTAATTGCAGTTATTCAACATTACACACTATAAAACTACAATGTTTAATTCATTTTATACGAGCAAAAACACTGTTATACAATATTCAACACTACACTCTGGAATTATACGGTATAGATAAAAACGGAAACTTATTGCTGGCAAACGTTGGTTCACGCCATTTATCGTCACCTTCTAAACCAGTGGACTAAGCTCCGCCCTTCTCTTGCCCTGATCGGATCTGAGAAGAGTTTTTACGAGCGTTTTGCTAGCTTACAGATGTTTGGCAGTAAGCGGAAGTTCCTATTTCCACGATTCCATGAGTGACGCCAGTTGACCCCGACCCCCGTGACCTGTTGGGTTGAGACATGTTTTGCTTTCTTTCTTACCAGGCCGCCGTCAGATCAGTGCTTAGGACAAACTCCTGACGACGTCTACAGGAGGAGACCTGCGAAACGTACTCATTAGTTAACGTAGCTGCGCTGCTACTAATCGCAAGGCGAGAAACGGTTGAAATAAACCGTGAAAGACAAACGTATTAGTATTTATTTTCAGCTTTTTTATTTGCATATTTATTGTTTTTCTTAGCCTCAGCGTCCATCTTAGCGGGTTCCTCTTTTCTAAAAACGGTTTTAAGTTGAATTAACCGCTTCAGTATATAATACAGTGGTCGGCAAAAGTTTAAGACCGATGGCAGAACAAACGGAAATTGACAGGTAGAAAAGGCAAACATTCCAGCCCGGACATCACCTTGATAGGAAAGAGACCAGGGAAGTATTTGTATCTGGTCACGTGGCCATAGGCGCCGGTAACAGTCGGACAGCACGGGGTCCAAAAGACGACGAATACACCGGTCTATGCAAATATCGGCCCGAGTCGACTGAATAGTTTGGAAGAACTGATCCAAGTTTTGGGGCTTTGGTCCGAACCGTTAGAACCGTGATTGACGAAACCAGAGCACCCTGGCTCACCTTTCCGGATTCTAATGGAGGTGGTCCCTGGCGGGCTGAAGTAGGGCCCTTCGATCCTTCACCTGGCAACACACCGGGCCCCATCAGTCGGAAATCACAAATCCGTCACTGGACAGTTCTCGCAGAGATCGGAAAGTTCCCCGAGACTCTTTAGATGCCGGCGACGTCTGGTTCCAGTCCTTTCCGATGGGTCGCACGGGCCAGTTTTTCGTAATCTCCCACTTCTGTGATGTTTGATATACACAGCTCTACCCACCCACCCACCCACCCCCTTGGTCCGTACAGGTCCCGGGCCGGACCCGCTCAGCGATCTCGGAATAGTCGACTTTCTCCTTGCTCGGCTCCACGGCCCGAACGCCTGTCGTCGGACTTAGACTGGTCCTTTAACCCATTGCTGACCGATAAGCGTTAGTTTGCTATATTCTGGCGGTTGGCGATCTTAAACTCTTTCCGCAGTCAAATTCCATCATATAATAAGAAAAAAAGGGGGGGCGAATGTTTATTTGTACCTATTTTACGGGTCAGTGAATGTGTGTTCTGCCATCGTCCTCTCACGCGCCACCCCGGTTCTCGTGGACGGGACCGAGACGCGCGCGCGCAGGAAGTAGAAGGTTGGCATGGTATCTGTTTCTCGCGCCGCTCTCCGTTCCAGTTCCCGCTCGGAAGCCTCCCCGTCGTCTGCCAGCGCCCGATATCGAGCAACTCTATTACCGCTCGCGATCTGGGTCGCCGGCGGCTAATCTGATGCGTTTGTGCTGCCAGGTTTGCACCTGCCGGAGTGCCAATGAGGAGACCCTAGTGGCAATTTTCTGCTCAATCTAATCTCGGCCACTGTGATTATTTCATAGCTGATCGTCGCCAGATTCTTCCTTCCTCCTCCTCCTCCTCCTTTTCCTTTCCATTCCGGATCGCACGGAGCAGATGCGTGGCGCCGATGGCTGCAGCGTAGTAAACAAAGAAGAGAAAACGGGTTCTTGTTTCGCGGCCATGTCGTGCTGGCCTACACACGGCATGCTGCAAAAACCGCCAAACCTCTGTATACGCGGTCCTGCTCGTTGTAACGCAGCCTGAATTAGCCATTAGCCGAAGTATTTAACAGACGAACCAACCTTCCCCGGTCTCAAACCGCCCTCCTCGTTCATCCGAAGAGAGGGCTACGACTGGTACAACTTTGACTAAACTGGCAACAACAACAAAAAAACAACCTTTCCAGCAAACAGATAGTTAAACCGACCGACAGCTGTCGTTGTTTGTCAGAAAGCCACGCGATGCCAGCTTTGCACCGCCCCTCAAAACACTGCCCCCCGTTATAATTCCTGCGTTTAATTTTAGGCTTCGCTTGGCAACATCAAGATGGCAACCTTTGAAGATTCGAGTGAGCGAGTGTCGCGTGTTGCTTCTGCCTTTAACCCGTCACGGTCACAGTTTTCAGTGATCCGCCATCTTATCATAACTACCCCGCGAAACACAGGTCACCATGCGCACACATTAACTTCCTCGATCTCTTGTCATTGCGCCCCAGCACGGATGCGCTGACGACTTCCGTGCCCATCTATTTCGAGGACGTTCAGACAGTTATACCTCTCACTATATAACCCGGTCACATTATTCTGGTCACAAATCCCAAACGTTCAACTCTGCATATGTACAGAGCAAATAGTTCGTTATATTTTATCACATCGATAGTTTTTTTATTTTTGGTACTTTTTTTTTAAGATCATCCGGTATTTTTTTACCTCTTACGAGACGAGAATTTGAAGAATGTTCAGCCTCGCGAATGTCGCGAACACCGTATAGCACGTAACCTTGCCCCACATCTCACGCACAACCGGACGCCGGCAGCTCCATGCACAACTATGACGGACAACCCAAAAAACCATTTAATACTGTACGCAGCTATGGCCGACATGTAGATAGTATTCCACTCTGTACAGAGCTATGACAAACGAATGTACACTATTTAACACTACCCACAACTTTAAGGAACCCTTAGTTTATTGTGCTCTCTTTTGGCAGGAGAGTTATGGTGTCATCAATGCATGTTTAAAAGCTATTTTATAAAATGTTAATTTAGTGGAATTACCTCCCACCCACCCACCACTAAAATTTAACGATATGCACAGATAAATGGTGGAAAAACTTTTAATTTAAACTTTTTTATAACAAGTTTAAGCGCATCTTTCTCGTGTAATGCATACGCAAACACCCAAACAGTAATTAAAAATAAAAAAAAAAAATATATATATATAGTAATAATATTTGAAGAATTTTCCGGCGGATAAAGTTGCATTGTTTTCCTAAAGATTAGATAACCAACGATCCGGCGATGATGACTACGCTTTAAATCTAATTTAGCGATCGTTTCCGGTTCTTTCTCGTGTGCTTATGATCTTAGCGCAAACGTTTACTCATGACGTCATGCAATCCTCATTCCCCCCCTAAGCTGCTCACGTGGTGCGGTTACCGCGAAGACACGTGACACGATCCGCTCGAAGACACTCTAAAAAAAAACAACAACAACTTTTTAAAAAAAAAATTTTTTTTTTTCTTTTAAAATTACGCTGCGCTAATTTCTGGGAAAAAAGCGACTTCTTCGAGGCATTGGCTCTTTCCGCCTGGAATGGCAGGCGAGAGAAGCACAATGACTGGGCAACTTGAGCGCGTTAAGCGTATTTATTCCTCCCTACAGAACAGGACATTAGAGGAATCAACGCCCCGTTTTGGAGGACGATTACAAACGAAGCGTTGTTCACGGCGGCGGTAAATGCGAGGAGGAGGAGGAGGAGGAAGTGCGTGTGTTGTTTGGGGGGGGGGGTAGTGCCTTGATCTGACGAAAATTTACGGGACGCGAAGCAGAAAGGAAGAGAGTGCAGCACCGAACCCGGACGGCGATCGTTACAATTAAGACGCCGAATCAACAAGGAAATGACGGGGCGAGTTTCACGAAGCGATCCGTTCCACGCCACTGAACGAGCGATTATTCCGCGTCTCCGCGCTCTGCGCTCGCCCCGGCGTTGCAAGAGTTAACCCAATTTGGCTCGGTAACGACTTCACCTCGTCGTTCGGTGTTTGACTCTCCTAAAGACATTGAGCCGCAGAGCAACGGAAAACTTAAAGGCCGCTGACGGAAAAGTTCGTCCCGAAGAGGAACGAATTCCTTCTTTCCTTGATTCCTCCCCTTATCTCTCTGTTTGCCGCGCCGTCATGGAGTTTTCTTCCACCGCGATGTAAGGTAGTGTTGCGCGCCACCGAAGACAACAACAAATTGTTCAGCTTTGACGGGTTCGATTGATGCTTTAAAAAGTTTGTTTTTTTTTGTTTTTTTTAAAATTCTTTTTAACATCTTCTGTAGACACGATCCCAAATGGTAACTCTCAGGTTCTGTGGACAAATAAACAGCACTTCCATAGCTAGACTTTATTTCTGAATAACTTTTACTAACTTTTATACAATACTGCTACCCCTTAACTGAACTTTCTTGTGTTTCCGATACTTCTCTAGCCCTGTAATTAATTGATTACTAATAACGATACAACGGTACACGTAGGATAGTGAACTTGTTTTCTTCTTCCCGTGTCTGTATCATTCCTCGGTGCACCTCAATCGCAAGTCGGACAAGGTCGCCTTCCCTCGGCAGCAGTTTCTTGTACAAGCATACCATCGGAATTCTTCTCTGCTACAACAAACGACATTAAACGTATTATTAAGGAAAACAGCTGTGGAAATACAAACAGATTAAATCTGTTGATTATTTAAACGACAGACACCAGCAGAGACTTTTAAATGATTCATTATACAGATTTGGAACTATGTCAAGCAGGGAGGTTCACAGAGGTTGTGTTTTTTTTTAAAACTCTGTTCTCTTTACCATAAGCATAATCCACACCGTTAAAATGCTGCTGGTGAAGATTATGACGACAATGCGCAAAGATTAAAAAAGAGCTTGGAAGGAAGATTAATGGGGAAAAGCTAAGAATTTTGAAAAACATTTAGGACTAAGAAAAAGGCCGCTTTTCGGTTGCCGGTAAATGCTGGGAGTCCCGCGAACAGCTGATAGGGCCACGCTGTAGAAAACCAAAATGTCTTTAGCACTATTGCCAAAACCTTTAACTCGGCGACATATTGTATATCGTGAAAGAATCGAGCAGCTCATCTGGAAGAAAACGAAATAACAAACAAAGGTCTAGAGTTACTGGTAAGGAAGTCGAAGATATATATATATATATATCTAAGTTTCAAAACCCTGCGAACCCTGTGAGATATTTGCTATGGCAGTACTTTATTGGGATTTAACTGCCGCTTTTAGACGTTAATAGCGAATGACTGCCATCTGAAAGAGAAAAAAAAAAGGCATTGTTATACATTTTGTCAACTTTACCATTTATCTCTTCCGGAACTGCTTCTCATTCGGTCACGTGCAACTAATTGTGGAAAAGGTGAGGCTGACATTTTCATCTTCTAGCGATGTCGCGGGATTTGAGAGAGTATCTTCTTCCGTACGACGCCGAGCAGATGCAAGAGTATTTTAAGGTTTGGCGACGAAGCTCCTGGTTCTTTAAAACATGAAAGCAAACAGTTCTTTTACCGGGCTATCTTTTCGAAACCGGGTTACTGCTTAAAGATATAGCTTTCTTACCAAATGTCATTGGCTCATATAAAACCCGAATTGGCAGTTTGGCTCGTCACGTGATGAACGCTGAGCAGCAGATGCGATAGAAATGCGGCTCCCAATTTGAAGATGGCTATTTTGAGGTGGACGATTCCGGAATTGGTCAACGCTTTTTAAAAAAAAAAAAAAAAAATAATGTATTTCCTTGTCATAATCACCGATGGACATTGCTGATTCGTTTCGGATAGATTCGCCGCCTCTTGCCCGCGATGTCTTTTGAAAAGAGAAACTTGTGATTAACCTTGGAAGCAGGTGCTGGTTAAAGTAAAATGGGATCGGGTCTCGCAAAAGCTCGTTCCCGCAGAGGGCGCGGCTAAGCACGGCACGCCAAACTGTCTCCAGATGCTGGAGTTTGTGAGCGCATTGATTGAGTTACTACGACAATCGCCGACAAGAACGAGATTTGTCTACGTTACACAACAATGCAGTCACCTGTGATAAATGTGACAGGCAGTTTGACGTCCAACAGCCGTATCCTTCCGTGTCAGAGGCTTCACGATTCCCGCGGCGAACCTTTGCGTTCTCGCCCGACGTATTACATACATGAACAAAGTCTGGTTGCAGTTAACCCCTTTAACCCCATCGTCGACCTGATGAGCCTTCCCAACCTGCGCGCTGTAAGATTTTAAAAGTAGGTGGGTATAAACGTTTTGAAAGCTAAACATTCTAAAGATTGGGAAAAACGGTGTTTGATGTTTAGTTTCAAAAGAATCGGTTAAATATAAAGTTGACGGCTCACTCTCTGCTTTGGAACATATCTACAAATATTTAAATAATACACAGGAGCTGTGGCAGCTCGGGTGTTCGTCATGGGTGCCGGGGCTTAAAACTGTTAGTATCTCGTCCTTTACACACGCAGAAGCCCGACAATCTAAAGTATCCGCGCGTTTATCAGGAACACGGTGAATGATAACTCCATCACTTATTGTTTGTCGCTGACTTGTACAGTGCGGTCGTTAAAGCTGTCTTCGCTTTTTAAAAGTCTATTATCTTTTGTACTGTGGCAATCGTACCACAATCGAATAATCCAGCTGAGTAAGTCATCAACAGTCTCCCACTCAAGTTAGATTATTTTAACTTTTTCTTTCTGTATTTCCCATTAAAGAAAATGTTCGTTTTCTCGTTTCTCTTTTTCAAATTAAAAACAAAATAATTTAAAATTCTTCCAAAACTGTAACTAAGTAACAAACAGAACACGAAGCTCCCCAACTTCTTCATTTGTATACCATCAATCGTATATTATTAACTAATTTTACTTTTTCTATTACTTATTTAAAAAGAAATAAATAAAAGAGAGAGAGAGAGAATAAAAATAAACTAGAAATCTCTTCTTTAAACTAATTTTGACCAAATTCCCGCGAGGCTGGCGGAATTGTTTGGAATGTAATAATCTTCGGAGAACAGAGACAGGGTCACACGTCATAATTCTGTTAGGTGTGAAAACAGATGAATTTCTATCGTACAAACTACGTCAAGGAAGATCTGGCTTTCCTATCCACCAGAAACAATATGACAAATGGAATTATTTAAAGTCTTTATGTAGAAGGCATGGAGTAAAAAGTCATTACTACGCTGTCACCTGAACCAAGAAGTGATGCGAAAAACTTCTTACTAATATTCATTTATTCAATTACTTTTTAAAATTGTTTTTACTCTTAAATCAAATCCGTTAAACTAATTCGGGCTTTGTCTTAAAAATAGACAATTTCGCTTAGAATAATAATAATAATAATAATAATAATAATATAATAATAATAATAATAATAATAATAATAATAATAATAATAATAATAATAATAATAATAATAATAATAATAATAATAATAATAATAATAATAATAATAATAATAATAATAATTATATAAGAAGTTAAACAATTTTGTTTCTTTTTCTTTTTTACAGAAAAAAACATCGTTAGCATCGCGAATCTCTCTTGTTGGCGCGTATGCGAATTCCCGGTGCAGATCACGTCGGCCATGTCTAAGCAGAATGATGTCTTCCGCTTTGCTGGGCCGACCACGCATGCGTACACATTCGTACGCCTGGGATTTCCGCTTCTTCAGCTCGGCGCACTCCGTGGAGTCGTAAAGCGGGCCGGTGGTGGGCAACTTTCTCGTTGTCTTTTGCTGTTGTCGTCGTCTTTATTTTAAGTTTCTGCTCAATTAACGCCGGGCCTCCATTCAAAGGCTCCCCTCTCCGCCGGCTGATCTGAGGGAACAATCGTTCGCGGGTTCGGAAAATCGTTCTAGATGAAAGTCGGCACCGCGTCGAACGGCGACCGGCGAATGCAGGGAAGACGATGCATAATTCAAAAAACGAGGCCCTTCCCCCCTCTCTTTTTCTCCTGTTTTTTTTTTTAATATATATATATAAAGAAAATTCAATTCTCTGAGTGATCACCAACGCGGAATTTCTTTCTTTCTCTGGGTAATGATTTCTCTACCGAAAAAGCTCTTTGGAACCGGTCTTCACGGCGCGCGGACCGTGAACATGGCCGCGGGAAGGACCGGCGAACATCCGCAACAAATCTATCAACACTCCTTCATTAGTTAAAGAGATTGAGAGAGAAAATAAATACATATATATATATATATATACTTTTTAAAAAAACAAAACAAACAAGACTACTAATTTTAAACGTTGACTTTCCTTCGTTTTATTCGCCAATTAATCATTTTAAAATCGTATTTAGGTACATCTCTCCACGCCATTATTCATTGAAAACCTTCGCTGCTGATATAAGGAAGCGAGTATATACTCATATAAGGTTGCATTTAAAGGATGCATTTTCATGTGTTTGTTCCCTTGAGAAACTTTCGCATACGATGAGCTTTTTCTCACGAATCGTTACGCGTAATTTAGCTGACCAGAGTTGTCGCCCCCCGCCGCCGCTTCCATCCTATAAAGCCATTTGTTGCTTTCCGCTATAGCGTAGCTTCCTCCGGCCTCAATTCCTTTGCCAGCCTCGCAACAAATGAAGGCAGCTACTTCTGACCATTATTTCAAGAGGGCAACAGACTTTTGCCAAACTCATCAACTTTGTTCATTTCCACCAAGGCGACACGCGGAATATGACGTCAGGTCGTGGCTGCGCTTAGCTGCGTTGTTTTATGTTGTCTCTCCCGTCCCTAAAACTCTACCACCAATTCCCGCAGATGTGAACCATTTGAGCAGTGCTGTCTGGATCCACCGGAGATTGATGATGGTGCTAGCAGGAGAATCGCTCTCCCGGGTTTCTTCAGTTGGTCCATGCTAGCAAAAATAGAAGCGATCAACAGCCAGCGGAACGAGGAACTCTAAACGCTTTGCCTCCGCCATTAGAATCCTTTCATAAAATGTCTACACATCTTTCACCTGAGGAAAATCATACAGAAGTTTTTCCGAAAACAAAGATGACAGCCATCTGCCGGCAGGTGTCGCCTTTGTTTATGGACGTGATCCATTTTCATTTGTTTCAAAAGCGCAGTCAGTCGTAATCCTTTCATAAGATATACAGGTGAAGTCATCAGATGATTTCCAAATTTAGTTTAAAATTAATTTAATTAGTGTTTTTTTTTATTTTTCCTTTCTTACACAGAAACTATGGGTCTACATTGAAATATTAACTTGTCCGGAGAAACTTAAGCATTTTTTCCTTTCTTTTTTTACTAACACTGTAGTGTCAGTTGTTCCCCTTTAATTCGAATATTCGCGTGAGGTGTCGCTCGCGGTGTGGCGCCATCACCAGAAAGCCTCCATATCTAGTTTTTTTTGTTGTTTTTTTTTCTTTATTCTAAATACAGGTGATGAGGAAAACGACGATTAGGCTCAGGAAAGCGCGATCATCTGTGGACTGTCAATCGCCGGGGTTTCGTTCGCCTCGTCCTGATGCCGACTGGTTTCTCCCCCGCCCGGACTGCCCCCACCCCCACTAGGCCACCAGGGGGATAGTAGGTCAGGATTTCACGAAATATGGAAGAGGTGTACGTAAACCTGGCATATTAACGGCCAACGACTTCCTCTACAATCGGCTGGCTGGGGCTGTGTACAACCAGCCCATAAATAGTTCCATAGTCAGCGAAAGAGTTCGCTATAGTAGAATTCAGCATTTAACGTCCCATTAGTAGGTCCAGTTGTCGTATTAGTAACAACTCGTTTCCAGAAAACATGGTAGCTCTTGTATTGTGTTGGTAACATCCTGACGGAGACTGGCAAAAAAAAAGTTTCATAAATTATCGCTTTTTCAAAACAACAACAACAACAACATTCATTTACATAGGTTGATAACGAGTATCTCCCTAGAAAGCTTACCACTCCGTTACTTTGGAAACGGTTACTTTAATTTGTGGAAATGAAATCGAAATATCTACCCGGAGGCGTAATGTTAACCGGACAGAAATCTAAAATCGATACCTCTCTTGCGTGGGTGATTCGTGCTCGGAGTTGTCTCCCGTTAATTTTGCTATTCTCCTGAGCAAACGTTGCGGTCGGGTAAATTGATTTTTTCGACTGGTAAAACGGGCGAGACGCGACCCCTCTTTGCAATGGTGATGTAGAGTCCGGCGATTTTCTCCCCACCGCCCACCAAGCTGTTACTTTTAACTGACCACGAGCGACGTCCCGCGAGAGGGGGCGGCAGCGGGGTCGGGTTCGTGTTCTCGGCACCGCGAGATCCGTCGCGAGGGCGGGCTCGCGGGAACCTACGCAAGGACGACTGGAGCCCGGGGTTGCCGGACAGGACGGGTGATGGAGTCCTGTCAGTCAGGGGCGCCCGGCGTTCGTTTCGACTCCTCCATAAAGGCGCCCCCCTCCCCACACACATCCAGAACACTAAATGGAGGAGGAGTCCTCGTCGTCGTCTCGCCGCATGCACGTGGAGCTGCAGCAAACTAAACAGACGCAGCCATTTTGAATCGTGTGGGCATCGGCAAACCAGCTGCCAACCCATCGGCCTGTTTGCGTTCGCTGACCTCCCCCTCCTGTCTAACCTCTTACATTCCCACGTGTGACTGACGACCCCGAGCGAACTGGCTTCCCACCTCATTATGTTATGGTCCATAGGAAGTGATTTCCTATTAATCACTTCGCTAGCAGGGACGGTGCAGTGCGATAGAATGGATGCGTTACCACCAATACGAGATTTGTTGTTGTTGTTGTTGTTGTTTCCTCCCTATTAGTATTCTTGCTACATGTGCGGATACAAAAAGTGGTCTAAGGGAGATAAACCAGAGCAATTAATTTCCAAGTTAATTTAAATAACGTCTGGAAATTGACGAAAATATGTTTTCGCTATTTAGAATTCTGTTATCATTGCAGAGAAAGAATGTTCGTCACGCCAGCGTCCAGCCCTCGGTATTGTGTACAGTGCGCTGTCATTTCACGCCAAAACGTGTAGGAGGAGCTCCCAACACTGCGCTGTTTACTTTGACATTACACCCACAAATGCGGCTGTAATTCTTCTTCATAAAGCATCTGAAAGACGACTAGGACTTGGAAGTCGCTAACCTACCCTGAATTTTACGAAGTCATTCATACGTGTTTGTTTTCTAAGTATTTTGAACAACGTGTGAATTATGACGTGTACACGGGTTTATCAGTGCGATTGGCGCAGGTCTCCATGAGTATTGCTCAGCTCGTATAGTTAGGAGACTGGTATTTTCTAGATTATTTCTATGTAGTGAATTAAATGTAAGGATAGGTATTTTGCAACTATATTATTAATTTATTTATTTATTTATTTATCTGGAGTAGGTGAGATTTGTTTTGCTTCAAACAGTTTACCCCTTGCTGGGCAGCCAATTCGATGATGATGATGAAGCGGTGAGGTCTTAACCACGTGACGATCACTGCAGAACATTCTCTCGGGGCCGCGTGAGATGAGTGTGGCGATGAGTGGCGCAACTGGCTGCGACCTTAAACAGAACTCACCCGGTTCAGTCCCGAAACACGATAACGTTCTGGGAATTAATCCTTTAGTACAGGTGTTCTTTGCTCTAATTCTTCAGTCTAGAATTGTGAGACCTGATGATGCCGACCGAATCAGAAACACTCAAGGTGGGTTTCCGAAATGTTGTATCTTACCTGCAGACAGGTGTAAGAAAACAGACGGTGTTGGTTATTGGACTTTCACACCGTTCTGTGGGAGGGTCGAACACCAAAATATGCAGGACTTGGTACTAGTAGTACATTTATTATCACGACTAGAGGACTACTTACAAGGAAGACCGGAAGAGTACTTTTTTTTTCTCTTGTAATGGATTCAGAAAACTCCGCACTCCGCCTATTTATTGCCCCTGGCCTCCAAACCGGTTTCCCACAGTTTGCAGAAGTTAGGCGGATGATGGCGGTGCGGTTGATTCACGGCCTGATCTAAACCAACTGCACACGCGGTCTTGTACATGGAAAATACGACTCAATGCCGTCAGATGTAAGTGTACCGATCTTTATCACAATGGCTCTTGCACATTTACCTTGCGTATAGGATGGTAAATACCTCGGAATTATTATCAAATATTCAGTAATACATCAGCGGGGAGTACCCGCAAAGACGCACAGGGACCTGACCCTGACAACTCGCTCTCCTAGCCGGCGGCCCGGGGCTAGCCCAGGCTTGATGAACAGCTACGTCGCTCCCTCCCCGGCTAAAATTTGAGAAATACCGGAGTCCTTTAAATACTGGGAAGTTTCCGGGGGGGGTGCTCTCTTTTTTTTACATTCAAAAGTTCCTAGGGATGTTGGGACATTATAACATCCCTCGCGACAAGAGATGGAAAAGTATTCAGGGGACCAGTTTTAGAAGGTTGCTTTAGCACAGCACCGGATCGTAGTGCTCTCGATCGCCGCCATGTGGCGCGCCTCGCTCGGCTTTTTGAAGCCACGGCGGGGATGGGCGCCTGTGCCACCGGCCCCGATCCGCTCCCTGATTGCTATCGAGCTGGCGCGAGACACCCCACGCTCCCTGTAGCAATTTCCTGACCCCCGATCAGTTTTGGGCGCACGAAAGAAGACGGGAAAAATAAGTGCTGTCCTTAGGCTGCTGAAACAAGCTTCTTAACGCTGTCCATAAGAGACATCTCTTAAAGCTGCTCAGTAGGGGAGACCACCGGTGTTAGTTGTCACAGGGTTAAGATGTTAAAATGCAAGTAGTTCATAATTAAACGAATAGATGAGGCTTATAGGAATTTCCGGCACTGTAACAACTTAACCCTGTACCAACAGTCCACGCCTTCTTTACATACCGTGTTCTTCCGTCTTATTGGTGGATTTAACACAGTGGTCGTAACGCAAACAGATTTCTTAAATATGTGGGCTTATCTACAGTGCCGGACAAAAGAGTTGGGGAACTTGCTGTGAAATTGATATTTGGGCTCCCTCGTTTTAACAAACGCATTTAAATACCCATCACATTGTTTATTATATGCACAAAACATGCCTTTACAATGTATAAAAGCAACACGTTTACATATTCTCTGGAAAAAAATATTTGAATCGGCAATGTCCGACTTGTACCGCGACAAAAGAGTTGGGACAGTGAGCAAAACCATAAATATTTTTCAACATTCCAAATTACAATCGAATAAATGCATGGAAATGATCAATTGGCTAGTAGTGGGTGGCGTATCCCTGATTTCTGATCACTTCTCGACGACGACGGGGCATGGATTCGACCAAACGAAGGCAGTCGGAATTGGTCATTTTCTGCCAGCTTTTCTCGACGGCCTGCCAGAATTGGTCTTGGTTGAGGTTCTTGTGTTTGGCCACCTTGGCCTTCAGCTGCTTCCTGGCATTTTCGATTGGGTTGAGATCCGGACTTTGGGGCGGCCAGCGCATGACATCCATTCCTGGTCGGGTGGTGAGGGAAGTGACGACTCTGTCGGTGTGGATAGGGGGCATTGTCGTGCTGGAAGATGGCGGTGACTGGCTTGTTCTCGTCGATGTAGTCGACGACGACATCCCTCAGTAAATTGCAGTAGGTCTGGGCGGTCGCTCTGCCCCTGATCAACTTGAGAGGGCCTGGTCCCGCCGCGCTCATACACCCCCAGACCATCAACGATCCTCCTCCGGCCTGTACCGTCGGTCGGGTGCCGCTTTTTCTGGGCGATTCATCCAAAGAGATTCCCCTCGCATAGATGACGTTGAATAGTGCGACTGGAGACATTCACTCTACTCAGGGAGGCTCGAATGGCCGTCGATGTCAGGAAACGATTGCCCCCGGATTTGCGACAAACGAGTCGATCCATTTTGTTGTCACATTTTCGCGGTCTTCCGATTCGCATTTTTGGTTTCGTGTTTCCGGTCTTCTTGTACTGCTTCAGAATGCGGTTTACGGTGCTTTTCGGGCGATTGACTCGATCAGCTATCTCCCGACAAGGCAGATCTTGGTGGTGCTCAACTATCAAGTCTCTGATTTCAGACGACGTTGTCATGGTGCAAAAATGATCTTAAATGGTCTTAGATGATGTGATTCCATTCATTTGATCCTTTAAAAATGAATATATTGAGGGGAATAAATGTAAGCGCAGATTTTGTTCACTGTCCCAACTCTTTTATCGCGGTACAAATCTGACTATGCTAATTCGAATATTTTATCCAGACAATAGATACACATATGACATTCGTTGCTTTTACGCATTGTAAAGGCATGTTTTATACAACTTATGGACAATAGGATGGTTATCTGTATGCAAATGTAAAAACAAGAGAACTCAAATGTCACTTTCACAGCAAGTGTCCAAACTCTTTTGTCCGGCACTGTACATGACAGCAAATAGTGGTAAGTGGAAGAGATCCTTTAAATGCCCTCTGTGCGAACGCATCCGATGGGAAATGTCAGTGGACAGTCTATAGTCTACACCGATAGTACTCCGTAAAAATGGTCCAAGGATTTTCAACAACTCACCAAGGATCACACTTCGCAGAAAACCATTTCTCAAAAGAGAAAACTATTAATAAATAATAAAGAAATATTAAATATGTTTTAAAATTTCGTTAATTATGTGATTCTCATTACGAACGCATCAACAGACATTTTACTCTAAGTCACAGCCGAGTGATGATTGTTTAGTTCTCATCGCATACACGTCAACACGCACTCACCTTGAGTTACCGCTGAGTGCTGGTTATTTATGACTATCACACGACCCTACAAAGTATTTATGTCTTCGTTGGTCTTTAAGGACCAGCCATTAAAAATATCAGTATCACGTATACTTTTCTGCCACATATTTCCTTTTTTTGGCTTCTTAATGGAAGAGAAGAATAAAAAGGAAAAAAAAAATTCACCTTTTATTGATTAACTAAAATCCATTTCGAAGTGAAGGATACCGAAATGAATCATTCCGCCTAACGTCACCAGCACGAGTGACTTGTACTTTCACTGTTCTCATACAGGACGTTCAGAGATCTATTCTCGGACGATCCGTTGTCCCTCTGGCGTAAATAAATACGTAGAGAAGTAATGGACATAAAAAAAACATCTCATACTTTTTCTCGAAGCTTGAATAACTTGTCCTACCTGTGTAAGTGTTTGTGGATATTCGCTGTAGCTTGAAATCTAGCCCGCGGCCGGAAACAAATTCGAGTACTTGGGTGAAAACATTCCCTTCGGTTCGCCTGATGACTGCTCCCTCCCTCCCTCCGATATTCTCCTTTCATTATTAAATCATGGAAATAAGGAAAAATAGAATAAGACGATTTTTGATGTTCTTTCTATGGCGGTGCACCACCTACTGTAAAGAAAGATTCCTGTTGAGTCAACCATGAGGAATTGCGACATAATCAGCGCTCGACTGTGAAAGTTTCTGTAGCATATCAATATTTTAAGTTTAAATCCACACACATATACACAAACACACACAGACAGACACACACACACATATACACAAACACACACACAGACACACACACACACACACATATATACACAAACACACACAGACAGACACACACACACACACACACATACACAACACACACACACACACAGACAGACACACACACACACGCACAGAGACACACAAACAAAGACACACACACACACACAGATACACACCCACCCACAGAGACACACAAACACACACACACACACATACACAGAAACACACACACACACACACAGATACACACCCACCCACAGAGACACACAAACACACACACAGACACACAAACAACACACACACACACAGACACACACACACAGACACACACACACACAGATACACACCCACCCACAGAGACACACAAACAAACACACACATACACAGAAACACACACACACACAGATACACACCCACCCACAGAGACACACAAACACACACACACAGACACACAAACACACACACAAACACACCCACCCACAGAGACACACAACAAACACACACACAGACACACAAACACACAACACACACACACACAGATACAACACCCACCCACAGAGACACACACACAAACAACACACACACACACACACACAGACACACACACACACAATACACACACACTCACACACACACACACACAAACACACACACAAACACACACACAGACTCACACACACACAAACACACCCACACAGACACACACATACACAAACAGAGAGACACAAAAACAAAGACACACACACACAGATACACACCCACCACAGAGACACACACACACAAACACACAAACACACCCACCCACAGAGACACACAAATACACACACACTCACACACACACACACACACACACACACACACACAGACTCACACACACACACAAACACACACACACACACACTTGGAGACACAGACAAACACAATTCTAGTAAAATTTATTAACTCGATGCTAAAAATAGGCATGGAATTCGTGTTGCGCACTAGGAATATGTCAGGGTGCCTATTTTAACCCATGCTTCTTGAAACGCGTTATCAGACGTTATTTCCCCCTGTTTAGCCCTAACTCTTCCGCCTGTCCCCTTACCTGCAGGCTAAAGTAACAACTCCAAAAGACGACCGACAATAAAAAAGCTCCCTCTACGACTCACCAAGTAACTGAGCTGTCTGTCGAGTCGAGTATGAGAGGAAGTGAAGAGGACGGCGCCGTTGCGATGGCTCACAGACGGCTGTGCGGTCTTCAAGATACTGAAAGAATCCGTAACTTTCCACTCGGTCAAAACTTTCGGTTCATAATTATAAATCGACCAAAGTGTCATCAGCACGGCTTTATAGCAGAAAACTTATTTTATCGGCAGCGGAAATCATAGATAAATGAAAACAGATCACCTGCAGTTTGTCGTTGACCCTTTTTTTTTCCTTTTTAAATAAGTCTTTTTCGTTTTCCTCTGAGAGTTCTGTAAAAACCGCGACGCGTTCGCGTCAGCTCGCACGAAGCTGGATTGCCGTGGAACGGTTGTATGTGGCCAGACAGGACGACTGGCTGGCGTGAGACCAAGATACGGCGAATCTAGATATAAAAAAACAAAAAAAATTTTTTTTTTTAAGATAATAATTAAGAGACTGGCGAAATAGGTACAGATACATGTTATCATTACTCTTTGTGGATACCTAGGCGCGGAGAGCAGAGAGAGAGAGGGGGGGGGAGAGAGAGAGAGAGGAGAGAGAGAGAGAGAGAGATGGAGAGAAAGAGATGGAGAGAGGGAGAGAGAGATGGAGAAGAGAGAGAGAGAGAGAGAAGAGAGAGAGAGAGAGAGATGGAGAGTCAGACACACGTAAATTTTAATTATGTACGGTGTTTGAACTCTGCTTACTTCGTTGCCGCCATGCCAGACAAAGTACTAACAGATGTGAAGACCGTATATATAGATAGCTCTAAGATGTCTTCGAGCCAAAATTATCTTCTACCCGAAATGTCTTTGAAGGGCATTCCTCGCGCTTCTGACGTTATTAATTATGACGCACGAGTCAGCGAGCGCTGATTCGCTGCATGGACCGACAGACAATCAATGGCGAGCACCTGCCGTGATGACGACCCGAGTTTTGTTGAAAAAGTGCCTGAGTCGAGACATTTTATATGAATTCTTGGTAGACCTGGGAAAGAAAAAAAGCAGTGACTTCCTATTATTTTCGCTCCGTCCTCACGACCTGGAAGAAGTCTTTTATCTTCGCTCAACTATCCCTTCAGCCATCTGACGAATTGGATTTCGCTGTCAGGCGCTCTAAGTAGACCGCGTATTTAGTCATCCTCCCGAAAACGTGTACAGATAGACTTGGAATATATATTTTTTTCGCGTCTACTTTCAGTTGTAAGCTGTAATAAAAGCCTAATCGGGTGGCCGGTGGCCCCAGTGGTTAGCTCACTAGACGTTCGGTTTCCGGTCGTGGTCGGCGCACAGCCCTGGCGTGATCAGTCACTTCTGTTGGTTTTCTTCGGTTTCTTTCTACATCTAGAAACGAAGGATTCCCAGCCGGATTCGGAAGTGACTGGTTCCTCGTGGCGAAGGATAGGTGGTGCGCTCTCTAGCGGATAGCCGTGAAACTGCGCTTTCTCTCTCTCTCTCGCCAGGCTTGTCTCCTATGTTTAGACGGTTATCTACTGTTTTCTTTTTGCGACTGGCCGACAACAACACAAACTGCGGAGAGATCTGCGTATCCACGTAGAATCAGCTGACGATGGTCGGACCACATCCGACTGGGGAGCCCGCCTTCTAGCGGCAAAACCGGCC
Source organism: Nautilus pompilius (assembly GCA_018389105.1). Taxonomy (NCBI): domain Eukaryota; kingdom Metazoa; phylum Mollusca; class Cephalopoda; order Nautilida; family Nautilidae; genus Nautilus; species Nautilus pompilius. The sequence continues at coordinate 74,024 of JACATO010002442.1, forward strand.
GCAGCAGGTCGACACTGCATGTTGTTTCCAGGTTCGTGACTCGATATACGTCATCAGCCCTCTTCGTTCTTGCTTAATAATTGCATATCTTTCCGACCTACCGTAGCAGCGCCTGTGAGTATTTAAAAACGTGTAAAGACCTGTTTTTAGACGACAGCTGTTTTCTTGCAGCCATTATAATCACGCCGCCACGACTTTAAAGATCCGATTTATGATAGAACGTATTCATTTAAAAGTCATGTCGCGCGCGGACGCGGCATTCATTAGACCGAGTAATTACAGAGGGAGAAACAGGGGCCACCACGTCGATCTATTTTGTCTGCATCTCGATGACGTTTAAACTTCCTCCCGAGAACCCTTAGATAATCAGAGGCATATCTTAATCTCGCGGTGGGTTTAACTTAAATATTCTAAGGGAAAGGGAGAAATAAAGGTGAAATAAATGAATTTCTACTTTATTTTTTTTTAGCATGCGTTGACTTTACATCAACAGGAAGCCTTTGTACAGACTGGCTTACCGCCCTTAATCAGTTAAAGACGTTGTCAAGGAAACAATCTTGCATGGTACTATTAAATTAACAGTTCATACGTGATGGCTTCAGGGTTACCATGGGCACGCTGTATATTTAATTATTTTTTTCTAAAATCTGACGGATAATACGAGTGGTGCAATTTCTTTTTCCCGGACATCAAGTGTCCTTTTTTGTGTTTAAAAAGGCGGGGGCGGGAGGGAAAAAAGATAAGTATCGCTGTTTGGAGTACTGCAGAAAAAGACAAACAATGTTGTATGTTTTCCTGCTATCCTTGGCTCGGTATCTATATTGTAAATCACTTTCCCACGCTGAGAAACGTCCGTCCGTCTTGCCAGAAAATTTATAAAAAGTTTTAAAAAAAATTCTATTCTTTACAAGGAATCGTCGGTTGTCCTTTACCCAAAGATGCTGATACAAGACTGCATTAATGACATCATCTCTCCC